>JAODAL010026102.1:0-57363 GCA_025379985.1 Phyllomedusa bahiana
TTTTCCCCTGCTTGCCCCCACCCCTGAGCTTGCCCCTTAGACCACCTTTCCCGTCCAAATGGCTATGACCGACCCCCTGCACCACCACCCTGTGCCACCAGTGCCGAGGGCGCCATCCTCCTCCTACAAAATAATGTAGCTCGCCACAATCAGTGGTGACAGGAAGCGTCACTGCTCAGGAGCCTGGGAAAGCTGAGTGCCCGGCACTGATTGGAGGCAGAGGATCTAAGGGAGTGACAGCTGGGGGGGGGGTAGGAGGGGGCGGCCGCTGATCACACACACAGCCAGCGCTTCCCCTGAACATGTTCTGCGGATTCCTAATCCATTTTCAGAACAAAAACCATCTGGCGGGTAATCCTGTGATCTCCGCGCCGGCGCTAATCCGCGATTTGTTGTAAAACACCGAGATTAGGAGGGAGATGGGAGCGGCGGCCGCGCCACTTGTGAGGGTAGCGGATTACACGCCTGCGCCGGATTAGCGGACGCCTCCATCTGATCCGATGGCCGGGGGGAGGCGCCTCAGATTAGTGGGGGCTAAACCTCGCCCCCGGCTCCTTCCTGCCTCCACGAGAATTCAGAACAGAAACGAATTAAAGCTTCAAGAAGGGAAATTAATTTCAGAGCAGAATGAAGCGGCCGCCGGAGAGCGCAAGGAGGTCGCCGGGGCAAAGGATCCTGGGTCCTCGGGGGCGGGCGCAGGGTTCAGCACCTCGGACGGGGAACGCCTCTGCCCCCATCATGGCCGTCAGTGACAAATACCTGCCAGGGGGCCCGGAAAGCTGGGGGACTCCGTGATCTCAGTCATAGGTCAAGGAGGGGTCAGGATACTTGAGAGCAGAGGATGCGATAACACAGCAGGGGCGGAGCCTTGGTCAGGTAATGTGACAGCGGGGGCGGAGCCTTGGTCAGGTAATGTGACAGCGGGGGCGGAGCCTTGGTCAGGTTATATGACAGCGGGGGCGGGGCATCGGTTAGGTTATGTGACAGCGGGGGCGGGGCATCAGTTAGGTTATGTGACAGCGGGGGGGGGGCATCGTTTTTGGTTGTGGGACAGCGGGGGCGGGGCATCAGTTAGGTTATGTGACAGCGGGGGCGGGGCATCAGTTAGGTTATGTGACAGCGGGGCATCAGTTAGGTTATGGGACAGCGGGGGCGGGGCATGTTAGGTTACGGGACAGACGGGGCTGGGAATGTTAGGGGACGGGACAGCCGGGGCGGGGCATGTGAGGTTACGGGACAGCCGGGGCGGGGCATGTTAGGTTACGGGACAGCCCAGGCGGGGCATCAGTTAGGTTATGTGACAGTGGGGGGCGGGGCATTGGTCAGGTTATGTGACAGTGGGTGCGGGGCATTGGTCAGGTAACGTGATGTAACAGCGGGGGCGGGGCATTGGTTAGGTTATGTGACAGCGAGGGCGGGGCATTGGTTAGGTTATGTGACAGCGGGGGCGGGGCATCGGTTAGGTTATGTGACAGCGGGGGCGGGGCATCGTTTAGGTTGTGGGACAGTGGGGGTGGGGCATTGGTCAGGTTATGTGACAGCGGGGGTGGGACATCGGTCCGGTTATGTGACAGCGGGGGTGGGGCATCGGTTCTGTTATGTGACAGTGGGGGTGGGGCATTGGTCAGGTTATGTGACAGCGGGGGTGGGGGGACATGGGTTTCCGGTTATGTGACAGCGGGGGTGGGCATCGGTTCTTTTTTTATGTGACAGTGGGGGCGGGGCATCAGTTAGGTTATGTGACAGCGGGGGCGGGGCATCAGTTAGGTTATGTGACAGCAGGGGCGGGGCATTGGCCAGGTAACGTGATGTGACAGCGGGGGCGGGGCATTGGTCAGGTTATGTGACAGCGGGGGTGGGGCATTGGTCAGGTTATGTGACAGCGGGGGTGGGGCATCGGTCCGGTTATGTGACAGTGGGGGTGGGGCATCGGTCCGATTATGTGACAGTGGGGGTGGGCCATTGGTCAGGTTATGTGACAGCGGTGGGGAGCAGGAAGGGTTAACCCCGCAGTGGATACAATGTAACCAGGATGAATTCCTTCCTTTGTGTTCTGTATAAACAGGAAGCGCGTTGTTTACATGGGACGCCGATAAGACGCGGCAGCCACATATGGTGGAGCGAGCGCCGCGCATCTTCACGTTTGACAACACGACCAGACATGTGACGGGTTTCCCGCCGTAAGCGCGCTCTCCTACCGCCGCCGCCGCGATCCCTCGCCATTCGCCTCTATATTTAGCTCTTGCGCTCGGAGCAGATGAATCCGGAGAACAATTTGGGAAGTTTTTCTCATTTGCATAAAAAATTAAATAAATAAAAGTCGCCGACGCGCAACATCTTGTATTTTGACACAAAGGAAAAAAAAGCGCAAGGAAACTGGCGAAAACATTTACATAATCCTTATTGTGATCTGTGGATCTATGGGGGCAGGTGGAGGGGGCGGAGCCAATTTATAGCCCCTCCCTCAAACTTACTTTTTCTGGATCAACAGGTCTGGTCTCCCCACAAATTTAAAGGGGAAGTCTATGTCTATGGCTGGACTCACCTATAGAGTTGACCCTGACGGGCGGGCTGGCCAGCGTGGAAGAGACGGACGGCTTGTAGGAGCTGCTGTTGCTGCTTATGCTCGAGGTGGTGTTGTGCGGGGAGGTGGGCGGTGCGGGCGATTTAGTGTCCGAGGTCTTGGGCCTGGCGGAGAGGTTCAGCGGCTGGGCCACGTCTTCCTGAAAGAGAGAGAGAGAAAAGGTGGGGGTGAGTGACGCTCCGGGGAAGCCCCAATACAACCCCACCCACCAAAGGAGCACCCATCATGTGGCCACCTACGAAGAACACCCAGCACCCATCATGTGGCCACCCACAAAGAGCACCCAGCACCCGTCATGTGGCCCCCCACAAAGAGCACCCAGCACCTGTCATGTGGCCACCCACAAAGAGTACCCAGCACCCGTCATGTGGCCACCCACCAAAGGAGCACCCAGCACCCGTCATGTGGCCACCCACGAAGAGCACCCAGCACCCGTTATGTGGCCACCCACGAAGAGCACCCAGCACCCGTTATGTGGCCCCCCACGAAGAACACCTAGCACCTGTCTACATTATGTGACCCCCCTGAAGAGCATCTGGGACCTGTCACGTGGCCACCCATGAAGAGTACCCAGCACCCAACTGTTATGTGACCCCCCCTTCTGCCCAGAAGGGCCCTAGGCTCCTTTAAGAGCACCTAGCACCTGTCTACATTATGAGCCCCCTCCACCAAAGAGCCCCAGGACCCGTCATGTGGCCACCCTCGAAGAGTACCCAGCACCTGTCTACATCATGTGACCCCCCTGAAGACCACCCGTTAATATCGTGTGACCCCTCCTTCCAAAAGAGCCCAGCACTCCTCCAATATCACGGAACCTCCCCTGAAGAGCACCTAGTACCTATGTCATGTGACCTCCCCGAAGACCACCCGTCTATATCATGTGACCCTCTTGAGGAGCCCCAGCACGCATCTGTCATGTAACCCACCCTGAAGAACACCTAGCACCTGTCTACATTATGTGACCCCCCTGAATAGCACCCGACACATATCTACAGTAAGTGACCCCCCCTGAAGAGCACCCGTCTACATAATGTGACCCCCTGAAGAGCACTCAGCACCCGTCTACAAAAATGTGACCCCCCCTGAGGAGCACTCAGCACCCGTCTAAAAATGTGACCCCCCCTGAAGAGCACTCAGCACCCGTCTACATAATGTGACCCCCCGAAGAGCACTCAGCCCCGTCTACTTAATGTAAACCCCCTGGGGAAAGCACTCAGCACCCGTCTACATAATGTGACCCCCCGCAAAGAGCACTCAGCCCCCGCTAAAAATGTGACCCCCTGAAGTGCAATCAGCACCCCCCTACTAATGTGACCCCCCGAAGAGCACTCAGCACCCGTCTACATAATGTGACCCCCCCCCCCCCTGAAGAGCACTCAGCACCCGTCTACATAATGTGACCCCCCTGAAGAGCACTCAGCACCCGTCTACATAATGTGACCCCCCCTGAGGAGCACTCAGCACCCGTCTACATAATGTGACCCCCCTGAAGAGCACTCAGCACCCGTCTACATAATGTGACCCCCTGAAGAGCACTCAGCACCCGTCTACATAATGTGACCCCCTGAAGAGCACTCAGCACCCGTCTACATAATGTGACCCCCCCTGAAGAGCACTCAGCACCCGTCTACATAATGTGACCCCCCTGAAGAGCACTCAGCACCCGTCTACATAATGCGACCCCCCGAAGAGCACTCAGCACCCGTCTACATAATGTGACCCCCCGAAGAGCACTCAGCGCCCGTCTACATAATGTGACCCCCTGAAGAGCACTCAGCACCCGTCTACAAAATGTGACCCCCTGAAGAGCACTCAGCACCCTCCTACATAATGTGACCCCCCCGAAGAGCACTCAGCACCCGTCTACTAATGTGATTCCCCTAAAGAGCACTCAGCCCCGTTCTACATAATTTTGACCCCTGAAGAGCACTCAGCACCCGTCTACATAATGTGACCCCCCCGAAGAGCACTCAGCACCCGTCTACAAATGTGACCCCCGAAGAGCACTCAGCACCCGTCAAACATAATGTGGACCCCCGAAGAGCACTCAGCACCCTCTAATAATGTGCCCCCCCGAAGAGCACTCAGCACCCGTCTACATAATGTGACCCCCTGAAGAGCACTCAGCACCCGTCTACATAATGTGACCCCCTGAAGAGCACTCAGCACCCGTCTACATAATGTGACCCCCGGAAGAGCACTCAGCACCCGTCTACATAATGTGACCCCCTGAAGAGCACCCAGCACCCATCTACATCATGCCACCCCCACCACAGGTCATCATCCATCATAGCTTATCATCTATGAGGGGCAATCCTTCTGAAAACAATTCCAGGACTGCAGTGGAGACCGACACGTGGAGCGGGCAGTCCTGGTGGGGGCATGAATCCTGCCGCTCCGTCCTCCGGGCATCTCTATGGGCACCAGTGTAATCCTGGCCAGCGGAGGGAGGGTCGCCCAAGGAGGGTCTGACCTTGCACCAGGGCCCGGGGGCTCCATAATGTAGATGTGAAGTGATGGGCGGTCAGAGCGGGTCACGGCGGCGCTGCTGTGAGGGGCGATCGCCCCGATGACGGCGCCACGACTGAAATTCTATCATCATTTCATACAAAGTCAGACGTCAGGGCGCGTCTCCTCCAATAACCACAGCCGGGGTCACCCCCAAATACTGGGAGTGGTAGTCTCCGAGGACAAAGAAGGAAAGGCGCGGGGGCCCCCGGTAGACGGCCGCGGACTGGGAGAAGGGCAGATACCCAGCTTTTCACAGACCCTGAACAATGTGATGTACAGTATTACACACCAGGCTATGGGGGTCCTAGAGAGGAGGGGCTACTATCTATGGGGGTCCTAGAGAGGAGGAGGCTGCTATCTATGGAGGTCCTAGAGAGGAGGAGGCTGCTATCTATGGAGGTCCTAGAGAGGAGGCGGCTACTATCTATGGGGGTCCTAGAGAGGAGGGGCTGCTATCTATGGGGGTCCTAGAGAGGAGGAGGCTGCTATCTATGGGGGTCCTAGAGAGGAGGAGGCTGCTATCTATGGGGGTCCTAGAGAGGAGGAGGCTGCTATCTATGGAGGTCCTAGAGAGGAGGAGGCTGCTTTCTATGGGGGTCCTAGACGGGAGGAGGCTGCTTTCTATGGGGGTCCTAGAGAGGAGGAGGCTGCTTTCTATGGGGGTCCTAGGGAGGAGGAGGCTGCTGTCTATGGGGGTCCTAGAGGGGAGGAGGCTGCTTTCTATGGGGGTCCTAGAGAGGAGGAGGCTGCTATCTATGGGGGTCCTAGAGAGGAGGAGGCTGCTATCTATGGAGGTCCTAGACGGGAGGAGGCTGCTTTCTATGGGGTCTAGAGAGGGTAGGAGGCCTGCTAGATCACTATAGGGCTTCCCTAGACGGGAAGGGCTGCTTTCTATGGGGGTCCTAGAGAGGAGGAGGCTGCTTTCTATGGGGGTCCTAGAGAGAGGGCTGCTTTCTAGGGGGGTCCAGAGGGGAGGAGGTCTTTCTAGGGGGGTCCTAGAGAGGAGGAGGTGCTATTATGGGGGGTCCTGGAGGAGGGGGCTGCTATCAGGGGGGGCCCCGGAGTAGGGCCGGCGATTTTTGGGGGTTTGGAACATCCACTTTAAAGAAGGCGATGACCCCGGATTGTGCCGCCCCCTGGGGTCTGTATATGGCCTCAGTGTCGCCCCCTCCATCGGGGCCCAGCACCATAGGAGCCCCTGCAGATCCTGGGCTCAGATGAAGCTTTCCTCATGCTGATCCCAGGTGCAGCGTGACTGAGCCACAGGTGACAGCGGGCCAATCCCCTCCCGCGGCTCAGAGGGTCAACGGGCCGCACCCGCTCCCAGCGGTCGGGGGGAGAGGGGGCTCTGTCCTGACCCCCGGCCCAATCCATCACAACGTTTGCTCCATGTCAAGACTTGATGAAGACGGGAAGACAGCGGCCGTCTGGAGGGACAGGTCCGGCGGGGACAGCGCGCTCTGCAGACATCACTTACAGAGACGGGCTAAAACCTGCGACCCAACCGCCCCAAGCCCCCCGACGGGGGGGGCACTGCAAAAGTACAACTACTCCCAGTATCTGCAGTGCATGTATGTGCACAGTACAACTACTCCTAGTATCTGCAGTGCATGTATGTGCACAGTACAACTACTCCCAGTATCTGCGGGTTTTTACATAAAAATGTTTTCACAAGTACTAAACTGCTCTCAGTATCTGCACGTATGTTGGGGGTCTGCCAAAACAATACCCCAGCATCTGCCCCGTAATAGGGGAAAGTAAAAACTGCTCCCAACTGTACTGTATGTATGGGCACAGTACAACTGCTCTCCGTTTGACAATATGTATGGCACAGTACAAAAATGCTCAGTACTTCCTGTATTATGGGGCCCTGCACAAAAACACAACTCCTATAATAGGAAAAGTACAACGCTCCCCGATCATGCAACAATTGTAGTATCTGCAGTGTTTATTGACAGTATAAATTCCCACTACCTGTACTGTATGTATGGGCACAGTACTACTTCTCTCAGTACCTTTCTTACCCTTTTCTATGGCAGGCACAGTAAACTCCCCTTTTCTCAGACCTTTCCATCTTCAGGGGGACGCAATTTTTCTATCAGTACCTTTCCTTATCCTGTATCTATGGGCAGCGCACAGTCTCCCTTAGACCGGCCTTTTGGTATTTGGGCAGGGGGCACATGTGTCCTTCCATAGAAGGCGCAGGGAGGGGAGCGCGGGGTCCGGCTGCCGCCATTAGGACCCAATCTTGTTCCTTTATTAGCGGTGACCTGTGGCGGCGGCGGCGCAGCGGGGGATCAGTGCGGAGGATTTCCAGGCCGCTCTCCGGGGTCAGCGCTCCTCTATCATTTCCAGGTATTATCTTCGGCTTCTTTCTCGTCTCCTACCGGCACACAGCAGATTGAAAACAGCGGGGCTCGCCGCGCGCTCTGCTACTCCGCTCGCCGCGCGCTGCCTGTTCTGCAGGGTTTCTTTTTTTCCTTTTGCAATTTGCAAATGTGACTGATGAGCTGAGCTCTGCTGCATCACAGACAGCGCAGCGCCCGCTATTAACCCCTGCTGCATCATTGGCAGCTCAGCGCCCGCTATTAACCTCTGCCTGGCCTGTGACTGATGAGCTGAGCTCTGCTGCATCACCGACAGCGCAGCGCCCCCCTAACCCCCCCTGCATCTTGGCAGCCAGCGCCCGCTTTTTAACCTCTCCTGGGCCCGTATGATGAGCTGAGTTGTGCACACGACAGCCAGCCCCGCTATTAACCTGTAAACTGGGACTCACCCCGCTATTAACCTCTCCTGGCCGTGATGAGAGCGACTCTGCTGCATCACCAAAAGCGAGCGCCCACATTAACCCCCCGTGCTCATTGCAGCTCGCGCCCGTATTAACCTCTGTGCCCGTGATGATGAGCTTTGGCTCTGCGCATCACTGACACGCAGCGCCCCATTAACCCTTGATCATTGGCAGCTCAGGCCCCCCTATTAACCTTGGGCCTGTGACTGATGGCTGACTCTGCGCACCGACAGCGCAGGCCCATATTTAAACCCCCCTGGCACGATGACTGAGCTCTGCTTTATTGTTGCTTAACCTTTTTTTACAATTTCATGCAAGAGCTCTGTCTCTGACCCTTTTGTCACAATGTATCCTGCAAATCCTGTGGCCTAACCCTTTTGTTAAATGTATCAGTGCGGCCTGTGCGCTCAACCCTTTTGTTTCAATGTATCAGTGCAGATCCTTTGCTCTAACCCTTTTTTTTACAATTATCCTGCAAATCCTGTGGCCTAACCTTTTTTACAATGTATCAGTGCAGAGCCGTGGGTTAAAACCCTTTTTTTAAAAATGTACAGGGCAGAGTTCTGTGTGCTCTCACTCTTTTGTTACAATGTATCAGTGCAGAGAGTCTCGTGTGCTCTGACCCTTTTGTCACAATGTATCCGTGCAGAATCCTGTGCGCTCTAACCCTTTTGTTACAATGTATCAGTGCAGGTAAATCAGGTTGTGCTCTACTTTGTACCTTAGATTTGGGCGGCGGGCTGCTCGTGCTCTTCTCGGTGTTCACACTGGTCGGCGACATGGCAGCGAGGTTCCCCTGCGGCATCCCTGGCATCTTGTTCCCTGGAGACACCTGCATGGCAGCGAGCTGCGCGGCGTACAGTTGCTGTGGAGAGAGATGGAGACGGTGAGGAGGGCGCGGCGGCTTCTCGGCTCGGTGACAATGGTCATGGCAGGAGCTGTCACCTTAACATCTCCCGGGAGGAAAGATGGACGTCACAGGGGCGCCGAGGGGTGACAGCGGGCGCCGAGCTGCAACCTACAGCGCCAGAATCCAGATCGGGCAAACGGAAGTAGTACTGTGCTGCATCCACTGCTGTGGGACTACAAGCTCCAGCATGGCCGATGTGGTGAGAGGAGTGCAATACAGCCACGAGCTATGCTCCTTGCCGGACTGGGGTGCCTAGGGCCCAAAGGTGGGGTTGACTCTAGGGGCCACCAGTTGAGCTGTTTCTGGGCCCACAGGTGGGGGTGACTCTAGGGGCCACCCTACAGCTGCTTTAAATGCCTGCACCTGCCTCCTATACTCTGCTTCTTGCTTTCTGCCTCTTTCTCTGCTTTTTCTAAGGATGTTTTATCAGTTAAAAAAACTCCTCCAGGTCTCCCATGCTCAGGGCCCCAACCCCGGGGGCTTACCCCATTCCCCTGTAGGCCAGTCCGGGCCTGGCTATACTCATTCTGTGGACACTGCACAGTACTACTCCTCTCAGGATGCATGCACATTACACAGTACCACTTCTCCCAGTGTGTCCTTATCCAAGATGTAGAGATACTATAGAGAAAACCTGAATTTAGCTGGTTGCCTAATTCAACAAAATGGACTAAAACCTAAAATTGGCACTGCCAATTATTTCCCCAAGCTAAACTATCAGAAAATGTCCTGCCAAAAGGTAACGTGTCAATTGATCTGCAGCAGTCAGTCTTGCAGGAATATTTGGTAAATTCGGTGCAGCTCTCAGTTCCTATCTAGTAGTTGTGGTGCTGCAGTACTAGCTAGCTTGTAACTTGCACTGACTGACTAGTCCAGGGCTCTGCAACGTCGGCTCTCCAGCTATTGGGAAACTACATCTCCCATCATGCCCAGTGATGCAGATTATATAAATGCATGATGGGAGCTGTAGTTTCCCAACAGCTGGAGAGCCGACGTTGCAGACCCCTGGACTAGACTGACAGATATCAGCTATGCTCCCTTCTTATCCAAGATGTATACACATTTCACAGTAACAATTCTCTCAGAGGGTTCTTACCGATACTATAGCATTTCACGTTTTCTACTTTTCATTGGTCCTTTTCTTTTTAGTTATGGACATTGCACAATGCAACTTCTCTCAGTATGTGTCCTCATCCTCCACATATATATTGCACACTACAACTTCTCTCTTATTTTCCTTTTCCCCATTATGGGCATTGCACAGTGACCTTCTTCATTCCTTCCTTACCTCTAGGGTTTGGCTTGCCAGTACACCTTTTCTCAGTTCCATCCTTAAACCTCTATGTTTGGGCTCTGCACAGTACATCTTCTCTCAGTTCCTGTCCTTATCCTCTAGGTTTGGGCACTGCACAGTACCCCCCTTTATTCCTTCCCTTTCCTCATTTGGGCTTGCCAGTAACCTTCTTTTCAGTTCCCCTTCCCTTACCTTAGGTTTGGGCACTGCACAGTACACCTTTTCCCAGACCTCTCCCTTATCCTCTAGGTTTGGGGTCTGCACATACACATTCTCTCATTCCCTTCTTATTTCTAGGGGTTTGGCTTGCCGACACCTTTTCTCAGCACCTGTCTGTATCCTCTATGTTTGGGCTCAGCACTGTACACCTTCTCTCAGTTCCTGTCCTTATCCTCTAGGGTTTGGCTCTCCAGTAACCTTTTTCTCATTCCACCGATCCTCAGGGGTTTGGGGTTGCACAGTACAACTTCTCACAGTTCCTGGCGTCATCCTCTAGGTTTGGGCACTGCACAGTACACATTCTCTCAGTTCCTCTCCTTACCCTCTAGGTTTGGGCTGCACGTACAATTTCTCAGTTCCTGTCCTTATCCTCTAGGTTTGGGCTCTGCACAGTACACCTTCTCTCAGTTCCTGTCCTTATCCTCTAGGTTTGGGCTCTGCACAGTACACCTTCTCTCAGTTCCTGTCCTTATCCTCTAGGTTTGGGCTCTGCACAGTACACCTTCTCTCAGTTCCTGTCCTTATCCTCTAGATTTGGGCTCTGTCAAACCTTTTCCTCATAGTTCCTTATGTCTAGGTTTGGGCTCGCACAGTACAACTTTTCTCAGTTCCTTCCTATCCCTAGGGTTGGGCTTGCACAGTACCATTCTCCAGTTCCTTCCTTTTTCCCCTAGGTTTTGGGGGTCTGCACATAACTCCTCTCGCCCTTCTGTATCCTTTGGGGTTGGGCTCTGTACAGTTTCCCTTTTCCCCAGACTGTCCTTATGCTCGGTTTGGGCTCTGCACAGACCCTTCTCTCAGTTTGGGGTTTTACAGTATCCTTCTCTCTTTCCCGTCCCTCTAGGTTGGGCTCTTGAAATACACATTCTCTCAGTTTCCCCTCCTTATTTTCTAGGTTTTGGGGTTGCACATACACCCTTTTTCGTTTGGGTTTGCACGTTCCTTCCTCATTCCGTCATCCTTTTATTTGGGTCTGCACAGTACACACTCTCTTCCTTTTACCCCTAGGTTTGGGCCTGCACGTGACCTTCTCCAGTTTTTGTCTCCCTTTGGTTGGGGTTTCACAGTGCCCTTTTCTCAGTTCCCCTTCCTTATCCCCTTTGGGTTTGGGGTCTGCACAGTACTCTTCCTCCCGTTCCCGCCTTATCCTATTTGGGGTTGCACAGTAACCTTCTCTCATTCCTTCCGTATCCTTAGGGTTTGGGGTCGCACGTAAAACTTCCTCAGTATTGCCTTATCCTTAATATGGACCTGGTTTTGCAATGCTCCCCTTCCCCGGCTTCATGAAGGACATTATACACAACCAGGTTTTAAAATAAAAGAAGCGCGCCTGAAGTGGGTGTGGGGGATTGATTGTGCGCGCTCGCTCCTCTTGCAAGGGGGCAAAAGCCAAACTGTCATTTATCATCTTATATGACGATAGACGGTCTGCTTGGGGTCGCCTCCCGAAAGCGGGGCGCAGCGGGCCACAGGGGGCGACGAGAACGGGGAAACCCTTTCCCTAAAAAGCTGGGGCTGAAAAAAAGCAATTTCCCGGGGATTTCCAAAAGGCGAAGGGACGGGAAAAATGAAAGTGATTTTCCCTCACCCCCCCGGGCACTTTTAAGGGCCAAAAGAAGACGCGACAAAACCGGGCCGTGCTCCCAAGACTACGCGGCTAATGGTGCGAATTCAAAGGTGAGGGGACAGCATTGTAGGGGGACACGAAATGCAGGAGTCCTCCCCCGCGCAGAAAACACCTCCAAGGGGGAAAAATCACAGAAACCCCCGAGGATGTGCAACTAAAAACATACGAAATGTTCTTATGAAGAAGGCAAATGAGAAAAGAAAAAACCTCAAAACCCAAAAGGTTTTTACAAAAAAACAAACAAAAGGAAAAAAAAAAGGGGAAGGAAAGAAAAAAATGGCAAAAAAAAACAAAGGGCAAAACATCGGATCATAAAAATTTATCAAAAATTTTAAAAAAAACTAAAAGATCTTTTAAACAAAATGTATCCAATGTATAAAATGTATCCAATCTACTAAATGTATAAAATGTATCAAAACGTATAAACTGCATAGAATGTATCAAACACATAAAACAGATCATAGAAAATGTATCAAACATATAAAACAACTAAAATGTATCATGTTTAATACGTAACATGTATCCAATGTATAAAATGTATCCAATCTACTAAATGTATAAAATGTATCAAATGCATAAAACGGATCATAGAAAATCTATCAAAGGTATAAAACAACACAACTAAAATGTATCAAACGTGTCGTGTAGAAACATAAAATGTATCCAATCTACTAAATGTATAAAATGTATCAAAACACATAAACAGTATAGAATGTATCAAATGTATCGTGTTTAACACAAAATGTATCCAATGTTTAAAATGTATCAAACTGCATAAACTATATAGAATGTATCAAACACATAAAACAGATCATAGAAAATGTATCAAACATATAAAACAACTAAAATGTATCAAACGTATGGAGGTTAACACATACAATAAATAAAATCTATTAAATGTATAAAACGTATCAAAACACATAAACCGTATAGAATGTATCAAATGCATAAAATGGATCATAGAAAATGTATCAAAGATACAAAACATCTAAAATGTATCAAACATGTTTAACACATAAAGGGCAACATGTATGTATTTTGTCGCCCAGGCACCATTAGTAGAGCAGAATGCGCCAGAGTCTCTGAACCTGTTCTCCTGCCGGTCATAGATTTAGCGCTTTCTAGCTACAAAGCGACACTTCAGGCTCAGGTAAACCCCTTGTAAAGGTCTCTACCTGTCCCAGCAGTTATGTCTTGGATTTGTTGTACTGAAGCTATAAATGTGGCGCCCTATGCCTCCAGCACGACCCCCAAAATCAGGCGCATTACAAAGTGCCGTGGAAGCTCTGTAATGCGCCCTGTACTGGAGCGCACCTGGTTGCAAATAGCGTGAAAGGGGCCCTGTTCATATATGTCGCCCAAAATGTATTCAATCTATTAATGTATAACATGTATCAAAACACATAAACCATAAAGAATGTATCAAACAAACAAATGTATAAATCTATCAAGTGTATAAAATGTAGTAAAACACAAAACCATAAAAATTGTATCAAACAAATAAAATGTATCAGATCTATAAAACGCATTAAACTTATACAACATATAAAACATACTAATTATATCAAACACATAAGACAGGTCATATAAAATGTATCAAACCTATAAACCGTATAATTATATCAAACAAATAAAATGTATAAGATCTATAAAACGTATTAAACGGATACAACATATAAAATGTACAAATTATATCAAACACATAAGACAGATCATCTAAAATGTATCAAACATATAAAACATCTAAAATGTATCAAACCTATAAACCGTATAGAATGTATAAAAAAAAAAATAAGATCTATAGAAGGTACCAGACCTAAACATAAATGTACCAGATAGAAACAAATTGTGTACTAATTATATCAAACACATAAAATAGATGATACAAAATGTATCAAACATGTAAAATATATCAAACCTACAAACAATATAGAATGTAACAAACAAATAAAATGTAGATTTGTAAAACGTACCAAACGTAAACAACATTTAAAACAATTTGTGTCAAATGCATAAAAAGGATCTAAAATTCATAAGATATATAAAACGGATCAAACTTATAAAATGTATAAAACTTATAGGTTGTATCAAACACAAAACGGATCATATAAAGCGCATCAAACATAAAATGTATCAAACCTATCAAGTGTATGAAGTGTATCAAAATGTGTAAACTGTATAGAAAGTATCAAATGCATAAAATGTATCAAACATCTAAAATGTATCAAATCTATCAAACGTATGAAGTGTATCAAAATGCGTAAACTGTATAGAATGTATCAAAACGCATAAAATGTATCGATTTGAACCAAATAAAACATATGAAATGTATAAGATCTATAAAACGTATCAAATGTATAAAGCAAATAAAATACATGATACCTATCAAATGTGTCAAAGGCCATAAAATGTATCAAAATGAACCAAATGTATCAAACATAGGAAACAAACCAAAATGAACCAACTGAATAACAACGTATCAAACATCCCCAACATATAAAATGTACAAACACATGAAAAATATAAAATGTATCAAACACATAAAACGCTGACAATGTCTCTGGTGTTCTCGTTATTTTGCAGACACGTTGTGTTATTACGCAGCGTGCACTTCTGTTCCATATGGTGCTAATCCTGTGGCCCGGAAGTTTCTGTGATCGGCCACAGAATGGATCCTGTGACCCGAACCGAACCCAAATACCATCTGCGGCGGCCATTTTTTCCATTTTCCCCATTTCTGGGGTCGTCTGATCAGAACAGCGGTCGGCGCGCTCACGCGTCTTTTTTTGGGGAATGTTTTCCCTACGTTGTAATAAACGAGCGCGGGGCCTGACACCTACACGGCGCTGCGAGCGGCGAATGAGCTAATGTTTACTCTCTGACTCCGGCACATTTCTTGTCAGGGCTCCGTAATGCAAACCAAACACAGCTGCGGAGCGGTTTATGTAAAGATCCGTGACAAGTGTGTGACGGGCTCCTGGATAATACCGCGGCTGCGGAGGGGGGCAACTGACAGCAAGTGCAATGACACCGCGCCAAAGAGCTCTGCTACATCTGGGAGGGATGGAGAATGCTTGCTGGAGGGGCTCAGTGCTCTACAGGGACTCTGCTCCCCATATAGGATGATGGGAGTGCGTGCTCATATCAGAGCCCTGCACTCCATATAGGAGGATGAGAGTACATGCTCACATTAGAGCCCTACACTCTATATAGGATGATGGGAATACATGTTCACATCAGAGCCCTGCCTTCCATATAAGATGATGGGAGTACATGCTCACATCAGAGCCCTGCACTCCATATAGGATGATGGGAGTACATGCTCACATCAGAGCCCTGCACTCCATATAGGATGATGGGAGTACATGCTCACATCAGAGCTCCGCACTCCACATAGGAGGATGGGAGTACATGTTCACATCAGAGCCCTGCACTCCATATAGGATGATGGGAGTATATGCTCACATCAGAGCTCCGCACTCCATATAGGATGATGGGAGTATATGCTCACATCAGAGCCCTGCACTCCATATAGGATGATGGGAGTACGAGCTCACATCAGAGCTCCGCCTCCATATAGGATGATGGGAGTACATGATCAATCGTGCTCCGCACTCCATATAGGATGATGGGAGTACATGCTCACATCAGAGCTCCGCACTCCATATAGGATGATGGGAGTACATGCTCACATCAGAGCCTTACACTCCATATAGGATGATGGGAGTACATGTTCATATCACAGCCTTTCACTCCATGTAGGATGATGGGAGTACATGTTCATATCACAGACCTGCACTCCATATAGGATGATGGGAGTGCGTGCTCACATCAGAGCCCTGCACTCCGTATAGGATGATGGGAGCAGATGCTCACATCAAGCCTCGCACTCCATGTAGGATGATGGGAGTGCGTGCTCACATCAGAGCCCTGCACTCCGTATAGGATGATGGGAGTACATGCTCACATCAGAGCCCTGCACTCCATATAGGATAGGGAGTACTGTTCATATCACAGCCTTTCACTCCCATTGGATGAGGGAGTCATGTTCAATCAAGCTTTCACTCCAGTGGGATGTGGGAGAAATGTTCTATCACACCCCTTGCCCCTAAATTTAGGTGAGGGGAGTAATGTTTATACGCCTTGCACCCTATGGGATGATGGGAGTACATTTTCATACCAGACCTGCCTCCATATAGGATGAGGGGAGTGCGTGTCACTCAGAGCCTGACTCCGTTAGGATGTGGGAGTCATTCACATCAACCCTGAAACCCATATAGGAGAGGGAGTACATGTACATCAAGCCCTGCACCCGATAGGATGAGGGGAGGACTTGCTACCAGGGCCCTCCCACCGGGGGATGATGGGGTACATGCTCCATCAGAGCCTGACTCCTATAGGATGGGGGAGTAATTTCCCCCTCAGAGCTCCGCACTCCATATAGGATGATGGGAGTACATGTTCACATCAGTGCAGCCGCCCGCCAGCTCCTCCCACCCTCCGCATGCCGGCCCCGCGTAGCGCGCTGTAATCTATCACAATATGGTGCAGCATCTGCCTCTCCATATGATGCACGACCCGAGTGATTGACCCTCTTCATGTCGCTGTAGAGTAACCGATCATTACAGCGAGGAGGCAGAAGAGTGCGCACCACGCGGAGGTCATCCATCACCACTGCTCCGAACCCGCCGCACAGCAGAGCCGAGTGTACTGCATGGCCCCTGCAGTCCTATGTAACTCCACAGATAACAGCGTAGAGATCCCCTGCAGTCCTGTGCAACTCCACAAATAATGTAGTATACGTCACCAGCAGTCCTATGTAACACTACAGATAACACAGTGATAACTCTCTGAGCACAGATAATGTAGATGTCATCTGCAGTCCTATGTAACACCACAGATAACACAGTGATAACTCCCTGCATACAGATAATGTAGAAATCACTTGCAGTCCCACGTAGCACCCCAGATAATATAGATATCACCTGCAGTCATATGTAACACCCCAGATAATGTAGTAATCACGTGCAGTCCCACGTAGCACCCCAGATAATATAGATATCACCTGCAGTCATATGTAACACCCCAGATAATGTAGTAATCACCTGCAGTCCCATGTAACACCCCAGCTAATATAGATGTCACCTGCAGTCCCATGTAACACCCCAGATATCTCCCTTTCCCCCCGCCTGACGCGCTCGGCTCTGCTACATGTGCAGGCTTCCTGGCCGCCGCCGCCGTCAGTCAGTGGCTTCCGGAGTGTAATAAATGGTATAATTGTTAGGATGTCCTCGCTAATCAACACTCTCTGGCGCTTCTGCCTCATTAATACCGGGGAATTTGGCTCATTTCGCTCAATCGTCGTCCAGATAGAAGAAGCCATTACAACCAGTTCCAGCGCCGATCGCTGAGCCTAATGGCGGCGACTCCCCCGACGCGGAGGACACGGCGGCGGCGAGATCCAGAGCCGCGAAGACCCCGGGACCTGCACGGAGCCACAGAGATCCCAAGGGGCAACAATGTTACAACTCGTGTATCAACCCCATATAGGTCAGGTGACCGGGGGCAACAATGTTACAACTCATGTATCAACCCCATATAGGTCAGGTGACCGGGGGCAACAATGTTACAACTCATGTATCAACCTCATATAGGTCAGGTGACCGGGGGCAACAATGTTACAACGCATGTATCAACCCCATATAGGTCAGGTGACACGGTGCAACAATGTTACAACTCGAGTATCAACCAAAGATAGGTCAGGTGACCGGGGGCAACAATGTTACAACTCTGTATCAACCCATATAGGTCAGGTGACCTGGGGCAACAATGTTTCAACTCTTGTATCAACCCCATATAGGTCAGGTGACCGGGGGCAACAATGTTACAACTCGTGTATCAACCACATATAGGTCAGGTGACCGGGGGCAACAATGTTACAACTCGTGTATCAACCCCATATAGGTCAGGTGATCGGGGGCTACAACGTTACAACTCATGTATCAACCCCATATAGGTCAGGTGATCGGGGGCTACAACGTTACAACTCATGTATCAACCCCATATAGGTCAGGTGACCGGGGGCAACAATGTTACAACTCATGTATCAACCCCATATAGGTCAGGTGACCGGGGGCAACAATGCTTCAACTCATGTATCAACCCCATATAGGTCAGGTGACCGGGGGCAACAATGTTACAGCTCACGTATCAACCCCATATAGGTCAGGTGACCGGGGGCAACAATGCGTCAAAACTCAGTTATCAACCCCAGAATAGGTCAGGACCGGGGGAACAATGTAAGCTCACTATAAACCCCATATGTCAGGTGACCGGGGCAAAAATGTTACCCCCGTGTATCAACCCCATATAGGTGGGTTATGGGGGGCAACAACGTTACAACTCTTTATCACCCCCATATAGGTCAGGTGACGGGGGCAAAAATGTTAAATCGTGATCACCCATATAGGTCGGGTGACCGGGGGAACAATGTTACAGCTCATGTATAAACCCCCATATAGGTGGGTGATGGGGCAAAAGTTACAACTAGTTAAACCCCCATATAGGTAGTGACCGGGCAAAAAATTTTAAAACTCATGATCAACCCTATGGGTAGGTGACCGTCGGATACGTGGCCAGAGCGCGGCGGGGGCGAAATCCACGTTTAGGAAATAACACCCCCAGGAATGAAGGACAGAATGAATGCTGAGGGTGTGAATACTTATGTAAGTCAGGGCCCCCTATCATCCCAGATTCAGGTCTGTGGCCCCCACACTGACCCCTATGACCTTTGGAGGTGACCTGAGGGGTGAGGCCGACGCCGGCAGATGCATCAACTGCAAACCTGTCCCCCTGGATCACTTCTTTCAGATCTGCTCCTTTTTGGGGGTTCGGTGCCCGGGAGATCAGCGAGGAGATGAATCTCGGCCAGGGGTCCTCCCCTTTAGGTGAACTACAACTCCCACAATTCCCTGCTCTGTTAGGAGTGATCACTGTATTCACCATGGTGCATGAACACAATGCTAGGCTGCAGTGAAGACTGACACAGGCAGATGAGAAAGCCTGCTGGGAAGGCGAGGAGAGGCCTTTGACTCTGTGCAGTGACGAGAAGGATCCGTGGTCCCTTATACTGAGGCTGACAAGTCACTCAGGGCTCTGGGAAAGCTGGGTGACCGACAACACACCCTCCAGTACAGTCTATTCTGGGGGGCAGTGAAAAGTCCCCCAAATTTCCCGAGTCCTGAACAACAAACCTGCTTCTATCAGTAGTGATACAGCCAGGTGTCTTTGTACTGGTCATTCAGGACTCTGGGAAAGTTGGGTGACCGCAACATCAGTCCCAGCTATCTCGGGGCAGTTTGAAACCCAATTCGAGTCTGACGACAAAGTTCATAAAGTACAAAAGATTGAGGACAATAGACTCTGAAAGTTGTGACGGCAAAGGCCTGCAACAGAATGGACTCAGGAAAAAAACAAGGAAAGACCTGAACAAACCTGCTCCTACCAGTAGTGATACACCATATACTTCCTTAGACTAGTCATTCAGGCCTCTGGGAAAGCTGAGTGATCACTAACATGGCCTCCAGTACAGTCTATACCAGGGTGAAGGGGGGATATCCAGCTTTTCTGAGTTCAGAATGTCAAACCTGCTTCTATCAGTAGTGATACACCCCTGGCTTCCTTAAACTAGACATTCAGGACTCTGGGAAAGTTAAGTGACAGCCAACATGGCCTCCTTTGAAGTGTATCGTAGGGGGAGGGAAGGAGTCACCCAGCTTTTCTGAGTCCTGAACAACAAACCTGCTTCTGACCATAGTGATACACCCCAGGCTTCCTTAAACTAATCATTCAGGACTCTGGGAAAGCTGGGTGACCGCCAACATGGCCTCCAGTGCACTCTGTACCATGTTGGACCCAGCTTTCCTGAGTCCAGAATGTCAAGCCTGCTTCTATCAGTAGTGATACACCCCTGGCTTCCTTAAACTAGACATTCAGGACTCTGGGAAAGCTGAGTGACAGCCAACATGGCCTCCTTTGAAGTCTATCCAGGGGGGGAAGGAAGGTGTCACCCAGCTTTCCTGAGTCCTTAATGACGAGTTTGCTTCAAACTGCTGTGATACACCCGAGGCTTACTTAAACTGGTCATTCAGGGCTCTGAGAAAGCTGGGTGATCACCAACACACCCGCCAGTACAGTCTATCTGGGGGGGCAATGGAAAATCACCCAGCTTTCCCAAGTCCTGAACAACAAACCTGCTTCGACCAGTAGTGATACACTGACTTCCTTAGACTATTGACTTCCTTATGACTATTCAGGGCTCTGGGAAAGCTGGGTGATAGCTGACATGGCCTCCAGTACAGTCTATACCAGGGTGAAAGGGGGTGGGATATCCAGCTTTCCTGAGTCCAGAATGTCAAAGCTGCTTCTAAGAGGAGAAAATGTAAAGGACGTCCTATATTATGGGAAGAGCTCTGTGGACTACAACTCCCAGCCGGCTCACGGTGCCTGGAGACCATGGAAGTCACTGCAGGAAGCAAGAGTTCTGGAGGGAGGGAGACGCCGTCTCCTTTGTCCAAATGTCAGGAGGCTGCGGGGCCCCTTCTGGGCGCTGATCTCAATGTCAGCGCTGAGCGCGGTCTGCCCCTGGGCAAAGCCTTTCCATGGGCTCTAATGCCAACGCACAGGGGCCGGGGGCGCCGCTGGACGAGCGACCTCAATTCTGAGAGGGATCGTCTGCCGCCTCCGCGAACACAAAGAAACCAGCAGCAACAAATCATCTGGACGACCCTCAAAATGGCGGACAAGCACCCATCAATGGCGGCAGCGACGAGGTTACAAAACAAGGCCCGACTGCCGCTCCGACCTACAAGAGGCGCCACGACCGCTCCGACCTACAGGGGGCGCCACGACCGCTCCGACCTACAGGGGGCGCCAAGACCGCTCCGACCTACAGGGGGCGCCAAGACCGCTCCGACCTACAGGGGGCGCCAAGACCGCACCGACCTACAGGGGGCGCCACGACCGCTCCAACCAACGGGGGGCGCCAAGACCGCTCCGACCTACGGGGGGCGCCAAGACCGCTCCACCCTACCGGGGGCGCCAACACCGCTCCAACCTACCGGGGGCGCCAAGACCGCTCCAACCTACAGGGGGCGCCAAGACCGCTCCGACCTACAGGGGGCGCCAAGACCGCTCCGACCTACAGGGGGCGTCACGACCGCTCCGACCTACAGGGGGCGCCACGACCGCTCCGACCTACAGGGGGCGCCACGACCGCTCCGACCAACAGGGGGCGCCAAGACCTCTCCTACCTACAGGGGGCGCCACGACCGCTCCAACCAACAGGGGGCGCCACGACCGCTCCAACCAACAGGGGGCGCCACGACCGCTCCAACCAACAGGGGGCGCCACGACCGCTCCAACCTACGGGGGGGGCCACGACCGCTCCAACCTACGGGGGGCGCCACGACAGCTCCGACCGACAGGGGGCGCCACGACCGCTCCGACCTACAGGGGGCGCCACGACCGCTCCGACCTACAGAGGGCGCCACGACCGCTCCGACCTACGGGGGGCGCCACGACCGCTCCAACCTACGGGGGGCGCCACGACCGCTCCCACCTACGGGGGGCGCCACGACCGCTCCGACCTACGGGGGGCGCCACGACCGCTCCGACCTACGGGGGGGCGCCACGACCGCTCCGACATACGGGGGGGCGCCACGACCGCTCCAAACCCTACCCAGGGGGCGCCACGACCGCTCCAACCTACAGGGGGCGCCACGACCGCTCCAACCTACAGGGGGCGCCACGACCGCTCCTACCTACGGGGGGCGCCACGACCGCTCCAACCTACGGGGGGCGCCACGACCGCTCCAACCTACAGGGGGCGCCACGACCGCTCCAACCTACGGGGGGCGCAACGACCGCATAGGGCCGACCTAACGGGGGGCGCCACGACCGCTCCGACCTACGGGGGCGCCACGACGCTCGACCTAGGGGGGCGCCAGACCCCCCGACCTACGGGGGGCGCCACGACCGCTCCGACCTACGGGGGGCGCCACGACCGCTCCAACCTACGGGGGGGCGCCACGACCGCTCCAACCTACAGGGGGCGCCAAGACCGCTCCAACCTACAGGGGGCGCCACGACCGCTCCAACCTACGGGGGACGCCACGACCGCTCTGACCTACAGGGGCGCCACAACAGCAACCAGCGAACACAAACGCAACCAGCGCACACAACCGCAACCAGCGCACACAACCGCAACCAGCGCACACAACCGCAACCAGCGCACACAACCGCAACCAGCGTACACAACCGCAACCAGCGTATACAACCGCAACCAGCGTATACAACCGCAACCAGCGTACACAACCGCAACCAGCGTATACAACCGCAACCAGCGCACACAACCGCAACCAGCGCACACAACCGCAACCAGCGCACACAACCGCAACCAGCGCACACAACCGCAACCAGCGCACACAACCGCAACCAGCGCACACAACCGCAACCAGCGCACACAACCGCAACCAGCGCACACAACCGCAACCAGCGCACACAACCGCAACCAGCCCACACAACCGCAACCAGCGCACACAACCGCAACCAGCCCACACAACCGCAACCAGCGCACACAACCGCAACCAGCGCACACAACCGCAACCAGCGCACACAACCGCAACCAGCGCACACAACCGCAACCAGCGCACACAACCGCAACCAGCGCACACAACCGCAACCAGCGTATACAACCGCAACCAGCGCACACAACCGCAACCAGCGCACACAACCGCAACCAGCGCACACAACCAGGGCACACAACCGCAACCAGCGCACACAACCGCAACCAGCGCACACAACCGCAACCAGCGCACACAACCGCAACCAGCGCACACAACCGCAACCAGCGCACTCAACCGCAACCAGGCACACACCGCAACCAGCGCACAAACCATGGCACACAACCGCAACCAGCGCACACACAACCGCAACCAGGCACACAACCGCAACCAGCGCACACCACCGCACCCAGCGCACCCAACCGCAACCAGCGCACACAACCGCAACCAGCGCACACAACCGCAACCAGCGCACACAACCGCAACCAGCGCACACAACCGCAACCAGCGCACACAACCGCAACCAGCGCACACAACCGCAACCAGCATGTACAACCGCAACCAGCGCACACAACCGCAACCAGCATGTACAACCGCAACCAGCGCACACAACCGCAACCAGCGCACACAACCGCAACCAGCGCACACAACCGCAACCAGCGCACACAACCGCAACCAGCGTATACAACCGCAACCAGCGCACACAACCGCAACCAGCGCACACAACCGCAACCAGCGCACACAACCGCAACCAGCGCACACAACCGCAACCAGCGCATACAACCGCAACCAGCGCATACAACCGCAACCAGCGTATACAACCGCAACCAGCGTACACAACCGCAACCAGCGTACACAACCGCAACCAGCGCATACAACCGCAACCAGCGCATACAACCGCAACCAGCGTATACAACCGCAACTAGTGGAACCAACTGTAACGAGCAGATCCAACCATAACGAGCGGATCCAACTGTAACCAAACTTAACAAGCGGATCCAAACGTAACGAGCGTATACAACTGTAATGAGCTTAACCAACCATAACGAGTGGATCCAAACAGGATGAGCGGATCCAACCATAACAAGCGGATCGAACCGGAACGAGCGGATCTAACTACAATGAACAGAACCAAACGTAACGAATGGATCTAAGTGCAATAACTGGACACAAATGTAACAAGTGGATCCAAATGTAAGGAGAGGATACAGTGTTGCGATTCCCCTAGCCCCGCCCCTTTCTGTGCGGTCCTATGTGCGGCGCTTCCCATCCACCCCGCGCCATTTCTTCTCGCCCAGACAGATGGGCTCGGGGCCCCATTATGTGGCGTCCGGCTGAGCCGGGTCCGAGCGGATCAGGCAGCGGTGGCGGCCGCCTCCAGGGAGGGGCAAGGTGCGCTCTCGCCGGGGTAAGAATTGTATGAAACCTCATTGTGAAATGAAAGGCGCTGGATGCGAGAGCGCCGCCGGCAGCTGCCGTCCCCTCCGCGGCCCGCGCCGCGCGCTCTGCTCCTCGGTATTAGTGCCAATTAATCAGCGCTATTGTTGTGTCCTGATTAACAAACTATTGGCCGGGAAATGAGAACAATCGCTGGGAGAATTCAGTGCCCTCGGGGGATGCGGAGCTTTGTGCTGCGACCTCCCCCTCACAGCGACGGAACGGAGGCCGCGGCGGCGGCAGCTGCGAGACGCTCTGCGGGATTCAAGATGGCGTCACCTCTGCTGATTGCACAGCGACAATGAAATCGCAGGGAGGCGCCGCTGAGCGCTCGCCCCTCGGGAGGTCTCCGGGATTTTCATTGTTGCGCGCCCGTTTATTTTACCGTCTCTAGTATCCAAAAACGAGAAGAAGAAAAGGACCTGGGGGTTGAATATCACGGCAGGTGAAGATGTGGTGCCTCCAGTCTGTAGAGGCTGGGGGTGTGAGGACTTAAGTGCTGAATCAGGTTGGAGGTGTGAGGACTTTTGTGCTGGATCCCATCGGGGGTGTGAGGACTTTAGTGCCGGATCCCATTGGGGGGTGTAAGGACTTTAGTATCAAATCCCATTGGGGGGTGTAAGGACTTTAGTGCCGGATCCTGTCGGGAGATGTGAGCACTTTTTGCCAGATCCCATTGGGGCGGGGTGGGGTGTGTGTGAGAGGACGCCTTCATCTTTGTAGGCAAAATCTGAGATAAGGGGGTGAATACTTGTGCAATAACTACAATGAAAAGGCTTGGTAACCCCTACTGTTTCTATAGGTGTTAGGGCTACAAGGAGAATCCAACTGTAACCAGCGGATCCAACTGTAACGAGCGGATCCAACTGTAACGAGCGGATCCAAATGTAACCAGCGGATCCAAATGTAACCAGCGGATCCAACTGTAACCACGGATCAACTTAACCAGGATCCAACTGTAACGAGCGGATCCAACTGTAACAGCGGATCCACGTACGAGCGGATCCAACTGTAACGAGCGGATCCAAATGTAACGAGCGGATCCAACTGTAACGAGCGGATCCTACTTACGAGGGATCCAACGAACCAGCGGATCCAAATGTAACGAGCGGATCCATAACCAGCGGATCCAAATGTAACGAGCGGATCCAACTGTAACAGATCCAAATGTAAGAGCGGATCAACTGAAAGAGGATCCAACTGTAGACGGATCAATGTAAGAGCGATCAACTGTAACGAGCGGATCCAAATGTAACGAGCGGATCCAACTGTAACGAGCGGATCCAACTGTAACGAGCGGATCCAAATGTAACGAGCGGATCCAAATGTAACGAGCGGATCCAACTGTAACCAGCGGATCCAACTGTAACCAGCGGATCCAACTGTAACCAGCGGATCCAACTGTAACGAGCGGATCCAACTGTAACAAGCGGATCCAAATGTAACGAGCGGATCCAACTGTAACGAGCGGATCCAACTGTAACCAGCGGATCCAACTGTAACCAGCGGATCCAACTGTAACCAGCGGATCCAAATGTAACGAGCGGATCCAACTGTAACCAGCGGATCCAAATGTAACCAGCGGATCCAAATGTAACCAGCGGATCCAAATGTAACGAGCGGATCCAACTGTAACGAGCGGATCCAACTGTAACCAGCGGATCCAACTGTAACCAGCGGATCCAAATGTAACCAGCGGATCCAAATGTAAGGAGCGGATCCAAATGTAACCAGCGGATCCAAATGTAACCAGCGGATCCAAATGTAACCAGCGGATCCAAACTGTAACACGGATCACTGTAACCAGCTGATCCAAATGTAACGAGCGGATCCAACTGTAACGAGCGGATCCAACTGTAACCAGCGGACCCAACTGTAACCAGCGGATCCAAATGTAACCAGCGGATCCAAATGTAACCAGGGGATCCAACTGTAACCAGCGGATCCAAATGTAACGAGCGGATCCAACTGTAACGAGCGGATCCAAATGTAACCAGCGGATCCAACTGTAACCAGCGGATCCAACTGTAACCAGCGGATCCAACTGTAACCAGCGGATCCAACTGTAACCAGCGGATCCAAATGTAACCAGCGGATCCAAATGTAACCAGCGGATCCAACTGTAACCAGCGGATCCAACTGTAACCAGCGGATCCAACTGTAACGAGCGGATCCAACTGTAACGAGCGGATCCAACTGTAACCAGCGGATCCAACTGTAACCAGCGGATCCAAATGTAACCAGCGGATCCAACTGTAACCAGCGGATCCAAATGTAACCAGCGGATCCAACTGTCACGATCGGATCCAACTGTAACGAGCGGATCCAAATGTAACCAGCGGATCCAAATGTAACCAGCGGATCCAAATGTAACCAGCGGATCCAACTGTAACCAGCGGATCCAACTGTAACGAGCGGATCCAACTGTAACCAGCGGATCCAACTGTAACGAGCGGATCCAACTGTAACGAGCGGATCCAAATGTAACGAGCGGATCCAACTGTAACCAGCGGATCC
Source organism: Phyllomedusa bahiana (assembly GCA_025379985.1). Taxonomy (NCBI): domain Eukaryota; kingdom Metazoa; phylum Chordata; class Amphibia; order Anura; family Hylidae; genus Phyllomedusa; species Phyllomedusa bahiana. Next base: position 26,510 of record JAODAL010026102.1, read on the forward strand.
AAATGTAACCAGCGGATCCAAATGTAACCAGCGGATCCAAATGTAACCAGCGGATCCAAATGTAACCAGCGGATCCAAATGTAACCAGCGGATCCAAATGTAACCAGCGGATCCAAATGTAACCAGCGGATCCAAATGTAACGAGCGGATCCAACTGTAACGAGCGGATCCAACTGTAACCAGCGGATCCAAATGTAACCAGCGGATCCAAATGTAACCAGCGGATCCAACTGTAACCAGCGGATACAAATTTAACCAGCGGATCCAAATGTAACCAGAGTATCAAAATGTAACTATCGGATCCAAATGTAAACAGCGGATCCAACTGTAACCAGCGGATCCAACTGTAACGAGCGGATCCAACTGTAACGAGCGGATCCAACAGTAACCAGCGGATCCAACTGTAACCAGCGGATCCAACTGTAACGAGCGGATCCAACTGTAACGAGCGGATCCAACAGTAACCAGCGGATCCAAATGTAACCAGCGGATCCAAATGTAACGAGCGGATCCAACTGTAACCAGCGATCCAACTGTAACGAGCGAATCCAACGTAACGAGCGGATCCAAATGTAACGAGCGGATCCAACAGTAACCAGCGGATCCAAATGTAACCAGCGGATCCAAATGTAACCAGCGGATCCAACTGTAACCAGCGGATCCAACTGTAACCAGCGGATCCAAATGTAACCAGCGGATCCAACTGTAACCAGCGGATCCAACTGTAACCAGCGGATCCAAATGTAACCAGCGGATCCAACTGTAACCAGCGGATCCAACTGTAACGAGCGGATCCAACTGTAACGAGCGGATCCAACTGTAACCAGCGGATCCAACTGTAACGAGCGCATCCAAATGTAACCAGCGGATCCAAATGTAACCAGCGGATCCAAATGTAACCAGCGGATCCAAATGTAACCAGCGGATCCAAATGTAACCAGCGGATCCAACTGTAACGAGCGATCCAACTGTAACGAGCGGATCCAACAGTAACCAGCGGATCCAACTGTAACCAGCGGATCCAACTGTAACGAGCGGATCCAACTGTAACGAGCGGATCCAACAGTAACCAGCGGATCCAAATGTAACCAGCGGATCCAAATGTAACGAGCGGATCCAACTGTAACCAGCGGATCCAAATGTAACCAGCGGATCCAAATGTAACCAGCGGATCCAACTGTAACCAGCGGATCCAACTGTAACCAGCGGATCCAACTGTAACCAGCGGATCCAAATGTAACCAGCGGATCCAAATGTAACCAGCGGATCCAACTGAACTCGCGATCCAACTGAACAGCGGATCCAACTGTAACCAGCGGATCCAACTGTAACGAGCGGATCCAACTGTAACAAGCGGATCCAAATGTAACGACCGGATACAACTGTTACGAGCGGATCCAAAAGTAAAGAGCGGATCCAACTGTAACGAGCGGATCCAACTGTAACCATCGGATCCAACTGTAACCTGCGGATACAAATGTATCTTGCGGATACAACTGTAACGAGCGGATCCTATTGTAACTCGGGGATCCAACTGTAACGAGCGGATCCAAATGTAACCAGCGGATCCAAATGTAACCAGCGGATCCAACTGTAACGAGCGGATCCAAAGGTAACCAGCGGATACAACTGTAACCAGCGGATCCAACTGTAACGAGCGGATCCAAATGTAACCAGCGGATCCAAATGTAACCAGCGGATCCAAGTGTAACCAGCGGAGCCAGAGGTAACGAGCGGATACAACTGTAACGAGCGGATCCAACTGTAACCAGCGGACCCCACTGTACCGAGCGGATACATATGTAACCAGCGGATCCAAATGTAACCAGCGGATCCAACTGTAACGAGCGGATCCAACTGTAACCAGCGGATCCAACTGTAACGAGCGGATCCAACTGTAACGAGCGGATCCAAATGTAACCAGCGGATCCAACTGTAACGAGCGGATCCAACTGTAACAGCGGATCCAAATGTAACCAGCGGATCCAACTGTAACCAGCGGATCCAACTGTAACCAGCGGATCCAAATGTAACCAGCGGATCCAACTGTAACCAGCGGATCCAAATGTAACGAGCGGATCCAAATGTAACCAGCGGATCCAACTGTAACCAGCGGATCCAAATGTAACGAGCGGATCCAAATGTAACCAGCGGATCCAACTGTAACCAGCGGATCCAACTGTAACGAGCGGATCCAACTGTAACGAGCGGATCCAACTGTAACGAGCGGATCCAAATGTAACGAGCGGATCCAACTGTAACCAGCGGATCCAAATGTAACCAGCGGATCCAACTGTAACGAGCGGATCCAACTGTAACCAGCGGATCCAAATGTAACCAGCGGATCCAAATGTAACGAGCGGATCACCGTAACACTGTAACGACACAGACCGGATCCAACTGTAACGAGCGGATTCCAACTGTAACGAGCGGATCCAAACTGTAACGAGCGGATCCAACTGTAACGAGCGGATCCAACGTAACGCGGATCCAACTGTAACCAGCGGATCCAACTGTAACGAGCGGATCCAACTGTAACCAGCGGATCCAACTGTAAGGAGCGGATCCAAATGTAAGGAGCAGATAATAATTGAAACACATGAGGTGTAACAGAGAGGTGCGCCCTACAGGCCAGGGGGGGATCCTTCTATTTCGGCGGAGGTGTGGGGCAGGTGAGCAGGGGCTGCATGCAGGTTGCTAGGATCCGGCGCCTCTGACGTTCGCCGCCGCCGCACAGAGAGAGAGATAAGATCCCATTGTGCTCGGTCAATGATTAAATCGCATTGTTCCCGCGGCCGTCGGGATTAACCCCTCCAGGTCTGCGGAGGTCTTGCTGCTTGTGGGGTCATCCTCTCTACACAACCACCAAGTGTATGGAGGGGGGTGTAATATGCAGCCCCCCCTCACATACACCACCCAGCATGCACTGCGGACTCTGGGAAAGCTGGGTGACCATGGCCCCAACAGCCGATGCACATCCATGACGCAGCCATGCCGTGCGGTAGGACAGCTGGGGGACCTCCTGTCATGCTGTACATGTTGGCTGTCACCCAGCTTTCCATGCAGGGAGGTAAGTGCTCTGTGGACTACAACTCCCATCATGTTATCAATGACTGGGGGAGAAGGGGTTAATAACTTATTGTATGTTACAATGTATCAGGTGCAGCGTTTCCTTCTTCTGGATACACAGCAGTGTCTTACCTGTAGCTGTAGAGGGCCCAGGCCCGGGGTGGCGGCGGCAGCAGCGGCGGCGGCCATGGTGGTTGGGATCAGCTGTACGGGGTAAGGGTCACCTGAGGAGAAGAACAGAGTGGTCAGCACTTTCACCGGCTGCAGCGCTCCTATGGGGGCTCAACAGAACACAGCGATGCTCATACGGGGGCTCTCCAGAACACAGCGATGCTCATCCGGGGGCTCTCCGGAACATGGTGCTCATGCGGGGGGCTCAACAGAACATGGTGCTCAAACGGGGGGCTCAACAGAACACAGCGATGCTCATGCGGGGGCTCTCCAGAACACAGCGGTGCTCATACGGGGGCTCTCCAGAACACAGCGATGCTCATACGGGGGCTCTCCGGAACACAGGGCTGCTCATACGCGGGCTCAACAGAACACAGAGGCGCTCATACGGGGGCTCCACAGAACACAGCGGTGCTCATACGGGGGCTCTCCAGAACACCGCGGTGCTCAAACGGGGGGCTCTCCAGAACACAGCGATGCTCATACGGGGGCTCTCCAGAACACAGCGTAGCTCATACGGGGCTCTCCGAAACACAGCGATGCTCATACGGGGCTCTCCGGAACAAGCGATGCTCATACGGGGGGCCTCCGAACACAGCGATTGCTCAAAACGGGGGCTCTCCGGAACACAGCGATGCTCATACGGGGGCTCTCCGGAACACAGCGGCGCTCATGCGGGGGCTCTCCAGTACACAGCGATGCTCATACGGGGGCTCTCCAGAACACAGCGGTGCTCATACGGGGGCTCTCCAGAACACAGCGGTGCTCATACGGGGGCTCTCCAGAACACAGCGATGCTCATACGGGGGCTCTCCGGAACACAGCGGTGCTCATACGGGGGCTCTCCGGAACATGGTGCTCATGCGGGGACTCTCCAGAACTCAGCGATGCTCATACGGGGGCTCTCCGGAACATGGTGCTCATGCGGGGGGCTCAACAGAACACAGCGATGCTGATGCGGGGGGCTCAACAGAACACAGCGATGCTCATACGGGGGCTCTCCAGATCATGGTGCACATCCGGGGGCTCGCCAGAACACAGCGGCGCTCATACGGGGGCTCTCCAGAACATGGTGCTCATACGGGGGCTCTCCAGAACACAGCGATGCTCATACGGGGGCTCTCCAGAACACAGCGATGCTCATATGGGGGCTCTCCAGAACACAGCGATGCTCATACGGGGGCTCTCCAGAACATGGTGCTCATGCGGGGGCTCTCCAGAACATGGTGCTCATACGAGGGCTCTCCAGAACACAACGATGCTCATACGGGGGGCTCTCCAGATCACAGCGATGCTCATATGGGGGCTCTCCAGAACACAGTGACGCTCATACGGGGGCTCTCCAGAACACAGCGATGCTCATACGGGGGCTCTCCAGAACACAGCGGCGCTCATGCGGGGGCTCTCCAGAACACAGCGATGCTCATACGGGGGCTCTCCAGAACACAGCGGCGCTCATGCGGGGGCTCTCCAGAACACAGCGATGCTCATACGGGGGCTCTCCAGAACATGGTGCTCATGCGGGGGCTCTCCAGAACACAGCGGTGCTCATACGGGGGCTCTCCAGAACATGGGGCTCATACTGGGGCTCTCCAGAACACAGCGGCGCTCCTGCGGGGGCTCTACAGAACACGGCGGCGCTCATGCGGGGGGCTCTCCAGAACACAGCGACGCTGATACGGGGGCTCTCCAGAACACAGTGGTGCTCATACGGGGGCTCTCCAGAACACAGCGGCGCTCATACGGGGGCTCTCCAGAACACAGCGGCGCTCATGCGGGGGCTCTCCAGAACACAGCGTGCTCATGCGGGGGCTCTCCAGAACACAACGGCGCTCATGCGGGGGCTCTCCAGAACACAGCGACGCTCATACGGGGGCTCTCCAGAACACAGCGACGCACATACGGGGGCTCTCCAGAACACAGCGACGCTCATACGGGGGCTCTCCAGAACACAGCGGCGCTCATGCGGGGGCTCTCCAGAACACAGCGACGCTGATACGGGGGCTCTCCAGAACACAGCGACGCTCATGCGGGGGCTCTCCAGAACACAGCGGCGCTCATACGGGGGCTCTCCAGAACACAGCGATGCTCATATGGGGGCTCTCCAGAACACAGCGATGCTCATATGGGGGCTCTCCAGAACATGGTGTTCATGCGGGGGCTCTCCAGAACACAGCGGTGCTCATACGGGGGCTCTCCAGAACACAGCGATGCTCATACGGGGGCTCTCCAGAACACAGCGGCGATCATGCGGGGGCTCTCCAGAACACAGCGCTCATACGGGTGCTCTCCAGAACATGGTGCTCATACGGGGGCTCTCCAGAACACAGCGCTCATACGGGTGCTCTCCAGAACATGGTGCTCATGCGGGGGCTCTCCAGAACACAGCGATGCTCATATGGGGGCTCTCCAGAACACAGCGGCGCTCATAAGGGGGCTCTCCAGAACACAGCGGTGCTCATATGGGGGCTCTCCAGAACACAGCGATGCTCATACGGGGGCTCAACAGAACACAGAGGCGCTCATACGGGGGCTCTCCAGAACACAGCGGCGCTCATACGGGGGCTCTCCAGAACACAGCGGCGCTCATACGGGGGCTCTCCGGAACACAGCGGCGCTCATACGGGGGCTCTCCAGAACACAGCGGTGCTCATTCGGGGGCTCTCCAGAACACAGCGGCGCTCATACGGGGGCTCTCCAGAACACAGCGGCGCTCATACGGGGGCTCTCCAGAACCTGGCGCTCATACGGGGGCTCTCCAGAACACAGCGATGCTCATATGGGGGCTCTCCAGAACATGGTGTTCATGCGGGGGCTCTCCAGAACACAGCGACGCTCATGCGGGGGCTCTCCAGAACACAGTGACGCTCATGCGGGGGCTCTCCGGAACATGGTGCTCATACGGGGGCTCTCCAGAACACAGCGGCGCTCATACGGGGGCTCTCCAGAACACAGCGACGCTCATACGGGGGCTCTCCAGAACACAGCAGCGCTCATGCGGGGGCTCTCCAGAACACAGCGATGCTCATATGGGGGCTCTCCAGAACACAGCGACGCTCATACGGGGGCTCTCCAGAACACAGCGGCGCTCATGCGGGGGCTCTCCAGAACACAGCGGCGCTCATGCGGGGGCTCTCCAGAACATGGTGCTCATACGGGGGCTCTCCAGAACACACCAGCGCTCATCCGGGGTCACTCCAGAACACAGTGACGCTCATACTGGGGCTCTCCAGAACACAGTGACGCTCATGCGGGGGCTCTCCGGAACATGGTGCTCATACAGGGGCTCTCCAGAACACAGCGACGCTCACGCGGGGCTCTCCAGAACATGGTGCTCATGCGGGGCTCTCCAGAACACAGTGACGCTCATACGGGGGCTCTCCAGAACACAGTGACGCTCATACGGGGGCTCTACAGAACATGGAGCTCATGCGGGGGCTCTCCAGAACACAGTGACGCTCATACGGGGGCTCTCCAGAACACAGCGACGCTGATACGGGGGCTCTCCAGAACACAGTGACGCTCATCCGGGCGCTCTCCAGAACACAGCGGCGCTCATGCGGGGGGCTCTCCAGAACACAGCGGCGCTCATACAGGGGCTCTCCAGAACACAGCGGCGCTCATGCGGGGGCTCTCCAGAACACAGCGACGCTCATACGGGGGCTCTCCAGAACACAGCGGCGCTCATATGGGGGCTCTCCAGAAAACGGCGATGCTCATACGGGGCTCTCCAGAACACAGCGACGCTCATACGGGGGCTCTCCAGAACACAGCGTTGCTCATGCGGGGGCTCTCCAGAACACAGCGACGCTCATACGGGGGCTCTCCAGAACACAGCGGAGCACCTACGGGGGCTCTCCTGAACACAGCGGTGCTCATACGGGGGCTCTCCAGAACACAGCGATGCTCATACGGGGGCTCTCCAGAACACAGCGCCGCTCATACGGGGGCTCTCCAGAACACAGCGGCGCTCATGCGGGGGCTCTCCAGAACATGGTGCTCATACAGGGGCTCTCCAGAACACAGCGACGCTCATGCGGGGGCACTCCGGAACATGGTGCTCATACGGGGGCTCTCCAGAACACAGCGGTGCTCATACGGGGCCTCCAAACCAGCGGATGCTCATACGGGGCTCTCCAAACACAGCGGTCGTCTCAACGTGGGCTCTCCAGAACACAGCGGCGCTCATAATACGGGGCTCTCCAGAACATGGGCTCATACTGGGTGGCTCTCCAGAACACAGCGGCGCTCATACGGGGGCTACCAGATCCCACCGGCGCTCATACGGGGGGCTCTCCAGAACACAGCGGTGCTCATACGGGGGCTCTCCAGAAACACAGCGATGCCATACTACGGGGCTCTCCAGAACACACAGCGATGCTCATGAACGGGGCTCTCCAGAACACAGCGTGTGCTCATACGGGGGCTCTCCAAACATGGTGCTCAATACTGGGCTCTCCAGAACACAGCGACGCGTCATACGGGGTGCTCTCCAGAACACAGCGGCGCTCATTGCGGGGGCTCTCCAGAACACAGCGGCGCTCATAGCGGGGCTCTCCAGAACATGGTGCTCATGGTGGGGCCTCTCCAGAACACAGTGAACGCTCAACGGGGCTCTCAAACACAGCGGCGCATCATACGCTTGGGCTCTCCAGAACACAGCGGCGCTCATACGGGGGCTCTCCAAACACAGCGGCGCTCATAACGGGGCTTCCAGGAACACAGCGCGCTCAACTGCGGGGGCTCTCCGGAACATGTATGCTCATACAGGTGGCTTCCAGAAACACAGCGGCGCTCATGCGGGGCTCTCCAGAACATGGTGCTCATGCGGGGGCTCTCCAGAACACAGCGACGCTCATACGGGGGCTCTCCAGAACACAGCGACGCTCATGCGGGGGCTCTCCAGAACACAGCGACGCTCATGCGGGGGGCTCTCCAGAACATGGTGCTCATACGGGGGCTCTCCAGAACACAGCGACGCTCATACGGGGGCTCTCCAGAACACAGCGACGCTCATACGGGGGCTCTCCAGAACACAGCGACGCTCATACGGGGGCTCTCCAGAACACAGCGGCGCTCATACGGCGGCTCTCCAGAACATGGTGCTCATGCGGAGGCTCTCCAGAACACAGCGGCGCTCATGCGGGGGCTCTCCAGAACACAGCGGTGCTCATACGGGGGCTCTCCAGAACACAGAGGCTCTCATGCAGGACGTGCGGGAGTTTGGACGCCGGTGACCTGATTACCGTGGATCGGCTTAAAGCGACAGGACACAATATTTAAGGTCTTTATGTGCAATTAATCAGGATGAGCGGCGCGCTGTGCGTGTTTGGCCGCTGATCTGATTATCTCTTTATCTCGCCTGATGATACAGAATAGATTAGGGCAGATCAAGAGGAAATTTGTTTCACTGAGCAAAAGTCATGAAGTCTTCCAGGAGAGCGGCCGGCTAAAGACCCGCGGCTAATGTCACCGGGGAGGGCTCCGCAGATGGGGGCGCTGCACGGTGTATTACAGCTATACTCTTAAAGGTCCCGCTCAACACCGCAGCGTTACAAGAGCTACCCTGCCCCAGACAATGCCCAGCAGTGCTCCCATAATGCCCTGCGGCAGGTGCTGTATAGATACGGAGAGCTCACAGGAGATCAGCGGCGCCGCGGTCACGCTGCTCCTCTTCATCGTAGAGGGACTTACTGCATCCGGCCTTATAGCTGAATCCAGGGGGGATGAGGAAGCCCTGCTGGGCGGCGGCAGCGGCCGCGAGCGTCCTCTGGTCTGGAGTGAACACGGGGATCATCAGGGGGGGCAGCTGACCCTGGACCTGCAAGACACAGAGCGGAGGGGAACACGTCACTCACAGCTACACGAAGGGGGCAAAGGTGCACTGTATATAGGATGCATATAGCATACACCACGTATATAGCATATATAGGGTATATAGCATTCATACAGTGTATATAGCATGCACAGAGTATATAGCACATATAGGGATATAGCATGTATAGTGTATATAGCATGTATAAAGCATACATTACGTATTAGGGATATAGCATGTATAGGGTATATGGCACATAGAGGGTACATAGCCCATATAGGGCATATCACATATATAGGGTATATAGCAAGTGTAGAGCATTTAGCATGTATAGGGCATATAGTACAGATATAGTAAACAGCATGTGTATAGCAAGTAAAGGGCACATAGCATGTATAGGGCATATAGCACATATAGGATATATAACATGCATAGGGTATCTAACATGCAGAGAGTGTATAGAAGTATATAGAGTGTATATAGCTTGTATAGGTTAAAGAGCATTTGGCATGTATTGGTAATAAAACATGGTTAGGGGAAATAGCATCAACATAACATGTATAGGACACAGCACATATAAAGCATGTATATGGCGTATAGCATGTATAAGGAATATAACATGCTTAGGGCCTACAGAAAGTGTGGGGCATATAGCATGTATAGGGTATATAGCATTCACAGAGTCTATACAGGGTATATAGCATGTATAGAGTGTATATAGCATTTATAAAGCATATAGAACGTATAGGGAATATAAGGTATATAGCACATATAGAGTATACAGCATGTATAGGGCATATAGCATTGTAGGACATATAGCAGGTATTTGATATATAGCATGCAAAGGGCATAGCATGAATAGGAAGTATGGCACGTATGGGGTATATAGCACGTATAGAGCACAGCATGTAAAAGGTACATACGGTACATACAGCACATATAGAGTATATAGCATACAGCATCTATAGGGAATATAGTATGTCTAGAGTATATAAAGTACATATCAGGCATATAGCATGTCTATGGTATATAGCACATATAGGGCACAAAGCATATATATGGAATATAGAGAATATGTAGCATGAATAGAGTATATATAGCACATATAGAGTAAATATAGCATGTGCAGAGTATACATAGCATGCATTGGGTATGTAGCAGGTTTAGAACATATATAGCATGTATAGAGTGTATATAGCACATTATTATTATTGGTTCCAGGCGCTGGACATTCGAGGGGGGTCACATACATAACATAGGTCAAACAATTACAAAGTGACGATAAATAACTAACGACTGGTGCAGAGGGAGAGAGGGCCCTGCCCGCGAGGGCTTAAAGTCTACAGGTAGAGTGTGTATATAGCATGTATAGCGCATATATCGCATGTATAGAGTATTTAGGACGTATATAATTTATATAGCACATATAGAGTACATATAACAAGTATAGATTCTATAGAGCATGTATAGGGTATATAGCACAAATAGAGAATATATATCTTGTATAGGGTATATAGCACAAATAGAGAATATATATCTTGTATAGGGTATATAGCGCATATAGAGTATATATAGCTGGGATAGGGTAAATAGCACATATAGAGTTGGTATAGGGTATATAGCGCATATAGAGTGTATATATATTGTATATGGTATATAGCACATATAGATTATCTATAGCATGTATAGGGTATTTATAGCTTGTATAGGGTATATGGCACATATAAAGTATATATATTTTGTATAGAGTATATAGCACATTTAGAGTATATATAGTTGGTATAGGGTATATAGCACATATAGAGTATATCTAGCATGTTAAGGGCATATATAGAATATACAGAGTAAATATAGCTTGTATAGGGTATATAGCAAATATATAACTTATATGTAGAGCACCCAGTACGTAGCAGGAGTACAGTACCCAGTATGTAGTGGGTATACAGCTCGCAGTACACAGCACCCAGGATGAAACAAGTATACTGCTCCCAGCATACAGCACGTATACAGCGCCCAGTATGTAGCAGGTACACAGCACCCAGTATTCAGCATTCAGTATGTAGCACCCTGTATACAGCACATAGTATGTAGCAAGTATACAGGTTCCAGTATACAGCACCCAGTATGCAGCAAGTATACAGCTTCCAGTATACAGAGCCCAGTATCCAGCATTAAGTATGTAGCACCCTGTATATAGCACCCAGCATGAAACAAGTATACTGCTCCCAGCATGCAGCACATACACAGCGCCCAGTATGTAGCAGGTATACAGCTTCCAGCATACAGCACCCTGTATACAGCTCCCAGTATACATCCAGCCGCGCCGTGGTATATACATGGGGTAGAAGTGAACAGCTGTGGAATTTTCGCCGCGCTCCCGTCGGCAGGAAGCCATGAAAGTTTTTTTTTTTAATGGTTTCCAAGGATAAAAGTGGCCGTGCCAAGCGGAGGACAGATGGCGGCCGCCGCGCCCCTGCCAAGGAGCCGAAATAAATAAATAACAATAACTGGATGTTATTGAAGCTGATGGTGACGTCCTCCCTCGCTGCCCGCGCCGGTGCCACTCACAGTGTGGAAGCCGCGACCACCGCCACCTTGTACCCCCGGCACGTGGAGAGGAGACCCCAAAAACCCTGCACCCCGGCTGATAGTGTGCTCCTGCTATAGCAGCGCTCCACAGACAGGGGGCAGCACAGGACACACAAAGCCTCCAGGCCATGAGCCAAAGAGCTTACAATCACACTGAATGCACAGCCCCCTGCTCCAAGCACCTGCTACATATATCATACAGCAGTGACATCACCGCCCCCCCCAGATATCAGTTATATCATACAGCAGTGACATCACCCACCGCCCTACAGATATCAGTTATATTATACAGCAGTGACATCACCGCCTACAGATATCAGTTATATTTTTACAGCAGTGACATCCCCCCCCCGCCCCCCCCCCAATATCATTATATTATACAGCAGTGACATCACCGCCCTCCAGATATCAGTTATATTATACAGCAGGTGACATCACCGCCCCCCAATATCAGTTATATTATACAGCAGTGACATCACTGCCCTCCAGATATCAGTTATATTATACAGCAGTGACATCACCGCCCCAGATATCAGTTATATTATACAGCAGTGACATCACCGCCCTCCTCCAATATCATTATATTATACAGCAGTGAACATCACCGCCCCCCCAATATCATTATATCATACAGCAGTGACATCACCGCCCCCCAGATATCAGTTATATTATACAGCAGTGACATCACCTCCCCCAGATATCAGTTATATTATACAGCAGGTGACATCACCGCCCCCCTCCAGATATCAGTTATATTATACAGGAGGTGACATCACCGCCCCCCCAGATATCAGTTATATTATACAGGAGTGACATCCCCGCCCCCCTCCAGATATCAGTTATATTATACAGCAGTGCCAACACCCCCCACCACATATCATTTATATTATACAGCAGTGACAACCCCGCCCTCCAGATATCAGTTATATTATACAGCAGTGACATCACCCCCCCCCCCCCCCAGATATCAGTTTTTATTATACAGCATGAACATCACCGCCCCCCCCCCAGATATCAGTTATTTATACAGCAGTGAACATCACCGCACCCCGATATCAGTTATATTATACAGCAGTGACATCACCGCACCGCCCCCCCGATATCAGTTATATTATACAGCAGTGACATCACCGCCCCCCCCCCAGATATCAGTTATATTATACAGCAGTGACATCACCGACCCCCCCCCCAGATATCAGTTATATTATACACCCGTGACATTCACCGCCCCCCCCCAGATAAACATTAATATTATACAGCAGTGACATCACCGCCCCCCCAGATATCATTTATATTATACAGCAGTGACATCACCGCCCCCCCAGATATCAGTTTTATTATACAGCAGTGACATAACCACCCCCCCGATAACAGTTATATTATACAGCATGACATCACCGCCTTCCATATATCATTTATATTATACAGCAGTGACATCACCGCCCCCACATATCAGTAATATTATACAGGAGGTGACATCACCGCCGTCCAGATATCAGTTATATTATACAGCAGTGACATCACCGCCCCCCCCGATATCAGTTATATTATACAGCAGTGACATCACCACCCTCCAGATATCAGTTATATTATACAGCAGTGACATCACCGCCCCCTCCAGATATCAGTTATATTATACAGCAGTGACATCACCGCCCCCTCCAGATATCAGTTATATTATACAGCAGTGACATCACCGCCCCCTCCAGATATCAGTTATATTATACAGCATTTACTTCACCGCCCTCCTCCAGATATCATTTATATTATACAGCAGTGACATCACCCCCCCCCCTCCAGATATCATTATATTATAAAAGCAGTGACATCACCGCCCCCCTCCAGATATATTATATTATACAGCAGGTGACATCAACCCCCCCCAGATATCAGTTATATTTTACAGCAGTGACATCACCGCCCCCAGATATCAGTTATATTATACAGCATTTACATCACCCCCCCAGATATCAGTTATATTATACAGCAGTGACATCCCCTCCCCCCAGATATCATTTTTAAAAAAACAGCAGTGACAAACACCGCCCCCCTCCAATATCAGTTATATATATACAGCTAGTGACATCACCGCCCCCCCAGATATCATTATAAATTAAAACAGCAGTGACATCACCCGCCCCCCCAAATATCATTTATATTATACAGCAGTGACATCACCGCCCCCCCAAATATCATTTATATTTTACAGCATGACATCACCACCCCCCCGATATCAGTTATAATTATAACAGCAGTGACATCACCGCCCCCCTCCAATATCAGTTTTATTATACAGCATTTACATCACCGCCCTCCAGATATCAGTTATATTATACAGCAGGACGTCACCGCCCCCCAGATATCATTTTTATTATACAGGAGTGACATCACCCCCCCAGATATCAGTTAAAATTATACAGCATGACATCACCTCCCTCCAGATATCAGTTATATTAACAGCAGTGACCCTCACCTCCTCCAGAAATCAGTTTTTATTATACAGCAGTGACCATCACCCCCCTCCATATATCAGTGATATTCTACAGCATATGACATCACCGCCCCCCTCCAGATATCAGTTATATTATACAGCATTGACATAACCGCCCTCCAGATATCAGTTATATTATTCTGCAGTGACATCACCGCTCTCCAGATATCATTATATTTATACAGCAGTGACATCACCGCCCCCCCGATATCAGTTATATTATACAGCAGTGACATCACCGCCCCCCTCCAGATATCATTATAAATTTTGCAGCAGTGACATCACCGCCCCCCAGATATCAGTTAAAATTATACATCAGTGACATCACCGCCCTCCAGATATCAGTTATATTATACAGCAGTGACATCACCGCCCCCCTCCAGATATCAGTTATATCATACAGCAGGTGACATCACCTCCATCCAGATATCAGTTATATTATACAGCAGTGACCTCACCGCCCCCCAGATATCAGTTATATTATACAGCAGGTGACATCACCGCCCCCAGATATCAGTTTTAATATACAGCAGTGACATCACCGGGCCCCCCGAGATCAGTTATATCATAAAAGCAGTGACAAACACCGCCCCCTCCAGATATCAGTTATATTATACAGCAGTGACATCACCCCCCTCCAGATATCAGTTTATATCATACAGCAGTGACAATCACCGCCCCCAATATCATTATATATAACAGCATGACATCACCGCCCCCCCAGATATCAGTTATATTATACAGCAGTGACTTACCGCGCCCCTCCAGATATCAGTTATATTATACAGATGTGACATCACCGCCCCATCCAGATATCAGTTATATTATACAGCAGTGACATCACCGCCCCCCTCCAGATATCAGTTATATTATACAGCAGTGACATCACTGCCCCCAGATATCAGTTTTTTTATACCGCAGTGACATCACTGCCCTCCAGATATCAGTTATATTCTCCGGCAGTGACATCACCGGCTGTGACTCCCTTCTTTCCCTTGCGCTGTTCCTGTGGTTTCGGGGGGCGCTGAGTGTCCCCTTGGCCGGGGGTAGCGCTGCTGCCGTAATCGCTCTATTATTGTGCTGGGAACAGTTCTTCGCTGCTTTCTGTTCCCGACCACAGAACAATCACCCAACTATTTTGGTTAACCAGAAAATCGCGGGGACGGAGGAAACGCGAACACGGAAGAGCAGCGGCGTCACCAGCTCCGGGGCGGCTGATGGGGGGGGCGGCTGCAGCCTAATAAAGAGCAAATTAATTAGCAGAGCTTTATTGACGGCTTTATCGCTATCTGTAGAGCGCTTTAATTATACGGCGCCGCTAACGAGGCAGAAATGAATTGCAGTCGAAATGATGAAGAGAGCGCTCCTGCCGAGAAGAGCGGCGGCTCCCAACTGCCACCAGGAGCGGGGAGTCGGGGAGATTGGGGGCATGAAGGGTGCGGGGAGTCAGGGGAGCAGGGAGTCAGGGGAGCAGGGGCTGCGGGGAGTCGGGGAGCAGGGGCTGCGGGGAGTCGGGGAGATTGGGGGCATGAAGGGTGCGGGGAGTTTAGAGAGTAGGGAAGTTAGGGGAGCGGGGCATGGGGGGGGGGGGGTACGGAGTCAGGGGAGCCGGGGAGTCAGGGGGAGCCGGGGAGTCAGGGGGGAGCAGGGGGGGGCAGGGTGGGGGGGGGGGGGGGGGGCGTGAGCATGGGGGGTGCAGTCACATGATGTGCGGTGGGTAATACACTGTATACGGCCTGCAGGGGGGCAGCCAGAGGTAATGACAGACACTAGAACGACCCCCACCCAGGGCAACAAGGAGGCTGCAGCCAGAAGTTAGTATAATGCTGTACCTCTCCTCCACAGCTGATCCCCCCTCCTCTATATCCACGGCCACCACCCTCCTATATATCCACAGCTGACCCCCCCCTCCTCTATATCCACAGCTTGCCCCCCCCCTATATATCCACAGCTGACTCCTCCCCCCCCTCTATATCCACGGCCACCCCCCTCCTATATATCCATGGCTGACCACTCCCTCTCAGCCTAATCTCCATATCCAGGATACCCGCCCTTCTCCTCTTTATCCACGGCTGACCCCCACCTCTCCTCTATATCTGCCGCAGACCCTCCCTCTCCTGAATATCCAGGGTCCTCTTCCCTTCCTCTCCATCCACGGCTGACTCTCCTCAATATCCAGAGTCTTCCCTTCGCCTCTATATCCAGGGTCCCCTCCACCTCCTCTATATCCAGGGTCCCCTCCTCCTCCATCCATGGCTGACCCTCTAAATCCAGGGTCCTCTCCACCTCCTCTATATCCAGGCTCCTCTCTTCTATAGCCCGGGGTCCTTTTCCACCTCCTCTATAATCCCAGGCTCCTCTTTCCCCTTAATCCAGACTCCTCTCCTCTAAATCCAGGGTCCGCTCCACCTCCTCTAAATCCAGGGTCCTCTCCTCCATATCCAGGGTCCTCTCCTCCATATCCAGGGTCCTCCCCTCCCATAAATCCAGGGTCCCCCCCCCCTCCTCCTCCATATCCAGGGTAGTCTCCCCTCTCCTCTATATCCAGGGTCCTCCCCTCTCCTCTATATCCAGGGTCCTCCCCTCTCCTCTATATCCAGGGTCCTCCCCTCTCCTCTATATCCAGGGTCCTCCCCTCTCCTCTATATCCAGGGTCCTCCCCTCTCCTCTATATCCGGGGTCCTCCCTCTTTCCTCATATCCAGGTCCTTCCCCTTCCTCATAAACCAGGGTCCTCCCCTCTCCCCCTATATCCAGGGTCCTCTCCCCTTTCCTCTATATCCAGGTCCCACCGCCCTCCTTGTATTCACGGTTTACCCTCCTCTTCCTCCATATTCCCCCCCTCTATATCCCCGGCCCCTCCCCTCTCCTCCATTTCCTGGTCCCACCACCCTCCTCTGTATTCATGGCTGACCCTTCTCTCCTCTATCTCCAGGGTCCACCCCTCCTCTATATCCACGGCTGGGCCCTTTTCTCCTCTTATTTTTCCGGTTCCCCCCTCTATATCCAGGCTCCACCCCTCTCCTCCATTTCCTGGTCCCACCGCCCTCCTCCGTATTCATGGCTGACCCTTCTCTCCTCTATATCCAGGGTCCACCCCTCCTCTATATCCACGGCTGACCCTCCTCTCCTCTATATCCCGGTCCCCCCCCCCCTCTATATCCAGGCTCCTCCCCTCTCCTCCATTTCCTGGTCCCACCGCCCTCCTCTGTATTCATGGCTGACACCCCTTCTCCTCTATATCCACGGCTGACCCTCCTCTCCTCTATATCCAGAGTCCTCTTCCCCTCCTCTATATCCGCGGCTGACCCTCCTCTCCTCTATATCCAGAGTCCTCTACCCCACCTCTATATCCGCGGCTGACCCTCCTCTCCTCTATATCCAGAGTCCTCTTCCCCTCCTCTATATCTGCGGCTGACCCTCCTCTCCGCCATATCCCGTCCCCACCCCCCTCTATATCTAGGCTCCTCCCCTCTCCTCCATATCCAGGGTCCTCTCCCTCTCCTCTATCTCCCCGGCTGACCCTCCTCTCCTCTATATCCAGAGTCCTCTTCCCCTCCTCTATATCCGCGGCTGACCCTCCTCTCCTCTATATCCAGAGTCCTCTTCCCCTCCTCTATATCCGCGGCTGACCCTCCTCTCCTCTATATCCAGAGTCCTCTTCCCCTCCTCTATATCCGCGGCTGACCCTCATCTCCTCTATATCAAGAGTCCTCTTACCATCCGCTATATCCACGGCTGAAACTACTCTCCTCTATATACAGAGTCCTCTTCCCCTCCTCTATATCCGCGGCTGACCCTCCTCTCCTCTATATCCGCGGCTCACCCTCCTCTCCTCTATATCCGCGGCTCACCCTCCTCTCCTCTATATCCGCGGCTCACCCTCCTCTCCTCCATATCCCCACCCTCCATGTCCTTCTCCAGTAGAACAAGGGGATTTGTATGTCATCCTTATTTTTAGCCCCTGCGCTGCTGCAGGGAGGACAATGCTCTGCGCCCATCTGTGCTGCCCGTAAACCCTGCTAATCCCCCTGCGAACAGCTGGACGAGGGCTCTGCACCCAGCTCCCTGCACTCGCACACTGCGACGAACCCTCAGCTGTGAGAAGCAGAACGTTTCCATTCCCTAACAGCAAGCAGGCGCTGCCGGGCCCGGACTCCGCACTACTACTCCCATCGTGTGCTGTCTCCTCCAGCACGCCGCCGCCGCCATCGCAGCAGAAGGTTTCTATGACAATAAAAACCGTAAGAGCTCGGGCTTCCTGCCAGGAACAGCTCCGCAGCGCGGTCCCCGGGGTCCCCGAGCCGCCCCCTCCCCCGCAGGGTAACAGGTACTATCACTTGGCACCGCCGCAGGATGACGGGACAATGCGGCAGATTTAGGAGTTGGGTTTGTTGTGGGCTGATTTGTTAGAAAACATATGGACATGGCGGCTCTGCCCAGAAAAGCTCCCGAAATCAGCAGCGCCTGTCACCACAGCAAAGCCGCTGCCAGGGCAAGAGAACAGCGCCCCCCGGAGGAGGAGGCATCAGCACAGCCCAGATACACCGCCAACCAGACCCAATACAAGGGTATAGACCAAGACTGGAGCAAGAGAACAGCGCCCCCCGGAGGAGGAGGCATCAGCACGGCCCAGCGTCACCGCCAACCAGACCCAATACAAGGGTATAGACCAAGACTGGAGCAAGAGAACAGCGCCCCCCGGAGGAGGAGGCATCAGCACGGCCCAGATACACCGCCAACCAGACCCAATACAAGGGTTTTATAGGGCCATAAAAAGAACTGGGAAAGTGAAGGAGGAACAAAAAAAGCAGCGCCCCCGGGAGGGAGGAGCCAATCAGCCCCTGGCCCAGGATAAACACTCGCCAAAAAACCAGATAACCCAATTACAAGGTAATTAGGGGACATGGGGATGGAGCAAGAGGAAAAAACAGCGCCCCCCGCAGAGGGGGGGAGGCAATCAGGCACGGGCCCCAAGCGGTCCACCGCCAAAAAAAAACCCAGGGTGGGAAACCCCAATAACACAGGGGGTATAGGGGACCCCAAGGGGGGGGGAAATGGGAGCAAGGAGAAAAAAAATAAAAATACAGCGACCCCCGGAGGAGGAGGGCATTCCCAAGGGACACCAAGCCCATAATTTACCCCCAACGGCTAACACCAGGGTGGGAAAACCCCAATTTACAAGGGGGGTTTAGGACCCCAAAAAACACTGGAGGGCAAGGGAGAAATAAAAAAAAACCAGCGGGGGCGACCCGGAGGGGGGGAAGTGACATTCCATTGCACAGCCCAGATACCCACTGCCAAAAAAACCTAGACCCAATTTACCAACAGGGGGATATTAGGGGGGGACAAGTGGGGGGGACTGGAGAAAGAGAAAGACCAGCGGCCCCCGGAGGCGGGAGGGGCATCAGGCACGGCCCAGGATTACACTGCCCAACCGCCAACCAAATTTTTTACAAGTGTTATAATAGGGGGAGACAAGGGGGGGGAAACTTGGAAGCATGAGGAAACAGCGCCCCCCGGGGCATGGGGAGGAGGGGCATCAAGGGCCCCACGCCAGAGATTTCACCGGCAAAACCAGACCCAAAATACAAGGGGTATGAGGGGGGGACCCAAGGGGATGGGGAGCAAGAGAACAAGCGCCCTACCGGAGGAGGAGGCACTCAGGCCACCGCCCAGGGATTATTTTTACACCCGCCAAAACCAGGACCCAATTTAATCTAAAGAGGGTTATAGAGGGGGGGCGGGGAACAAGGGGGGGGGGGGGGGGGGGACTGGGAAAGCAAAGAGGGGAAAAACCAGCGGCCCGGCGGAGGGGGAGGGGGAGGGGCATCAGGCCCACGGGGGCCAGATACCCTTGCCAAAAAAAAAAAAAAACCCAGACTCCCAATACAAAAGGGGTTTATAGGGGTGACCAAAAAAAGGGGGGGGATTGGGCAAAAGAGAAAAAAAAAACAAACAAGCGGACCCCCCGGAGGGGAGGGAGGCATCAGGGGCCACGCCAGCTTCCACCCGCAAACGCCCAGGAAAACTCGCCAATATTTAAAGGTATTAGGGGGGACAAGGGGGGACTGGAGCAAGAAGGAAACTGCGGGGCCCCCCGCAGGTGGGGGAGGGCATTTTCAGCCCAGGGGTCCCAAGATTTTATTAAACACGCCAAACCAGGGGGGGCACCCAAATTTACAAAGGTATTAGTGGGGAACAACCCCCACTGAGGCAAGGAGAAAAAACCAGCGGGGGCCCCCCCGAGGAGGAGGGGCATTCTGGGACGGGCCCACGGCGGGTTCACGGCCCAAACCAGGTGGGGGGGGACCCAATTTTTACAAAGGGTTATTTAGGACCAAAAGGGGGACTGGAGGGCAAGTGGAAATCAAACTAGGGCGCCCCCCGGAGGGAGGGGAGGGCTCAAGGGCACGGGCCAGATTACACCCGGCCAAAAAACCCAGAAACCCCAAATTACAAGGGTTATAGACCAAAAACACTGGAGCAAAGAGAAACCAAAAGCGGCCCCGGCAGGAGGGGGAGGGCAACAATCAAGCCCCACTGAGCTCCCCAAAGATATTTTTACCACCGCCATAAAAAAACCAGGTGGGGACCCAATTACAAGGGGGTAATAGGGGGGGGGGACAAGGACTCTGGATGCAAAGAGAAACAGCGGCCCCCGGCGGAGGAGGGCATCAGTGCACGGGGTGTCCCAGATAAAACACCAGGGTCCCAAATCCAGGGTGTACCATACAGGGGATAGGGGGACCAAAGACTGGAGGCAAAAGGGGAACAGGGCCCCGGGGGAGGGAGGAGGCCATTTCAGCACCCAGGCCCCAGCCGTCCACCGCCAACCAGAAAACCAATTTTTTACAAGGGGTATGGGGGGGACCAACACCCACTTGGAGGGGCAAAGAAGAAACAGCGCCCCGGGAGGAAGGAGGCCATATCAGGGGCACGGCCAGAATAAACCAACCGCTCCAACCTGGGGACAAATTTTACACGTGTATTTTTAGGGAACCAAAAAAACCACTCGGAGCAAAGGGGAGAAACCAGCGCCCCCGGGAGGGAGGAGGGGCATCAAGGCACGGGGCCCCAAGGGCGGTTCCAACCCACAACAGGAACCCAATTAACAAGGGGTATAGGGGGGGGACCAACCACTGGAGCAAAAGAGTAAAAAAACAGCGGCCCCCCCCGGGGAGGACGGGGGGTCTAATCAGCCCATCGGGGGGCCCAGCCGTCACCGCCAACCAGGGACCAATACAAAGGGGTATAGGGGGGGGGGACCCAAAAGGGTATGGGGAACCCAAAGAGGAACAGCGGGCCCCCCGAGAGGGAGGGAGCATCAGCCCACGGGGCCCAGGATTTAACCCACCGGCCAAAAACAGGGGGGAACCAAAATACAAAGTGTATAGACCAAAAGGGGGACTGGAGAGGCAAGTGGAAACAAAAAAAAAAAACAGCGCCCCCCGCAGGAGGGTGGGGGAGGAAATCCAAAAGCACAAAGGGGACCAGCGGTCACGCCAACCCCAAGACCCAATACAAGGGTTATTAGGACCAAAACCACTGGAGGCAAGAGGGAACCAAGGCGGTCCCCCGCAGGGGAGGGAAATGGGGCCTCATTTTTCAACACTAAGGCACGGGCCAGGTCAACCACCCAACAGGGAACAAAATAAAGTGTTATAGGGGGGACCCAAGGGGGGGGACTGGGAGCATAAGAGAACACAGTCGGCCCCCGGGAGGAGGAGGGAGGGGCATTCAAGCCACGCCCAGGATACCCCAACCGCCAAAAAACCAGACCCAATACAAAGGGGTTTAGGAACAAGGGGGGGGTGGGGGAAAATGGGAGCAAGGGGAGGGAAAAACAGCGCCCCGGGGAGGAGGGGGAGGCATCAGACGGCCCAGATACACGGCCAAAACCTCAGGGGGGGGACCACCCAATTTAACAAAAGGGTATAAGGGGGGGGGGGGGGGGGGGGGGGGACAAGAAACTGGAGCAAGAGAAAACAACAGGCGCCCAGCAGGAGGATGGGGCAATTCAGCACGGGCCAGACATTTTACCACCGCCCAACCAGGGGAACCTAATAACCAAGGATTAGGGAACCAAAGGGGAATGGAGCAGAGAAAAAACCAGGCGCCCCCGGGCGGCGGAGGGGCTATCCCAAGGCCCACGGGCCCCAGATACACCGCCCACAGAAACCCCCCAATTTACAAAGGAGTATTAGGACCCCAATAAACCCCACTGGGAGCAAGTGGTGGAAAACCCAAGCGGCCCCCCGGAGGGGGAGGGGAGGGCAATTCAAGCCACGGCCAGATTTTACACCGCCAAAAAACCGCACAATAACAAAAGGGTATATACCAAGGGTGGGGGGGGGGGGGGGACTGGGATTCAAGGGGGAGGAAAACAGCGCCCCCGCAGGGAAGGAGGGGAGGGGGCCCATCCAGGGGCACAAAGCCCCAGCGGTCACCGGGCCAAACCAGGGTGACCCCAATTTCCAAGGTATAGGACCCACAACTCATGGAAGCAAAAAGGAGGTAAACAACCAGGGCCCCCCGGAGGAGGGGGGGAGGAATTCAGCAACAGGGACCCAGATTTTTTTTTACACGCCAACAGGACCACCCAAATACAAGGGTATTAGGAACAAGGAGTCTGGGAGCCAAGGAGAATCGAGCGGGGCCCCCGGGCAGGAGAGGGCTTCAGGCACAGCCAGATTTTTACACCGCCAAAAACCCCGGGGGGTAAAACCCCCAAATACAGGTGTATTAGTACACCAAGTGGAATGGGGGCAAGGAGAAACAGCGGGGCCCCGCAGGGGAGGAAGGGCAAATTCAGCCACAGGGCCCAGGATTTTTACACCGCCATAAAAAAACCGGACCAATTTAAAATAAAAAGTGTATAGGACCAAAAAAACCTGGGAAATACAAAAGAGAAATAACAGCGGCCCCGCAGGGAGTGAGGCAATCAGCCACGGGGCCCCAGCGTTTCCACCGCCCCAAATCAGACTACAAGTGGTATTAGGACAACATGGGGAGCAAAGAGAAAACCAGCCGTGCCCCCGGAGGAGGGGGGAGGGCCATTCCAGCCCCGGGCCCCAAGATTTACCCCCAAACGCCAAACCAGCCCCAAATTACAAAGGGTCTAGACCCCAAACCACTTTGGAGGGGGCAAGGAGGAAAAACAGCGGGGCTCCGGAGGGAAGGACGGCCATCAGCACGGGCCCAGATTAACACCGCCAAAAAAACGGGCCACATATACAAGGGGGTATTTTTTTACCAAAAGGGGACTGGGAAGGGGCAGGAGGAAAACAGCGGGCCCCGCAGGGAAAGGAGGAAGGCATAAGGGCTCCCAGCCCCCCAGCTCCCAACCGCCAAAACCAGGGTGGGGGACCCCAATACAAGGGGTATTTAGGGAAACAAATAAAACCAACTGGAGCAAGGAGAACCCGCGCCCCCGGAGGGGGAAGGGGAGGCATTTTTTCAAGGCCACCAGCCCAGATACACGCCAAAAAAAAAAAAAAACAGGGGGGGAACCAAATACAAAGTGTATAGGGGGGGGGGGGGGGGGGACAAAGGGAACTGGAGCAAGGGAGAGAAGGGCAAAGACCAGCTGCCCCGGGAGGGAGGAGGCATTTCAGGCCCACGGGCCAGCGTCACCGCAAAACTCAGACCCGCCAATTTAGAACCAAGGTATAGGAACCAAAAGGGGGGGGGGAACTGGGATGCATAAAGAGGGACAAAAACCAGCGCTCCCCCGGGAGGGGAGGGGAGGCATCCAAGCACGGGGGGGCCCAAGATAACACGGCCAAAAAACCAGAAAACCCCCAATATCCAAAAAAGTGTTTTATAGGGACCAAGGGGGTGGAACTGGGAAGGGGGGCCAAAAGGGAGAAACTGCGGGGGGCCCCCCCGGAGGAGGAAGGCATCGTCACGGCCCAGGATACCCAACCGCAAAAAAATGCTGGGGGGACCAATTAACAAAGGGGTTTGACCAAGACTGGGGAAAGCCAAGGAGAAAAAAATCAGGCGCCCCCCCGGAGGAGGGGACGGCATCGGGGCCACGGGGCCCAGGCGTTCCACCCGGCAAACCAACCCACCCAATAACCAAGGGTATTAAGAACCAAAGGGGCTGGGAAGGGGCCACAAGAAGGGAACAGCGGGGCCCCGGAGGGAGGAAGGGAGGGCATAGGCAACAAGGCCCAGATTTACACCGGGCCAAAAAACCCCAGACCCAATACATGGGTATAGGGGACCAAGAAAACTGGGAGGCAAAGAGGATAATCAGCGGGCCCGCGCAGGGAAGGGGAGGCATTTCCAAGGCCCACAGCCCAGCGTTCCCCCCCCACCGCCAAAAACCCAGGACCCCAATTTTTTTATATTTTTTTTAAAGGTTATTTAGACCAAGGACTTGGGGAGAAGAGAACGGCGCCCCCCCGGAGGGGAGGAGGGGCTTCCAGGCCACAAAAGGCCCAGATTTACCACCGCAAACCAGGATAAAAAAACCGGTTTTTACAAAAAGGGGGTTATAGGGGGGGGGACCCCCCAAACACTTGGAAGCAAGAAGGGAAAACAAGCGCCCCCCCGGCAGGGTCGGAAGGGCATTCAGCAAGCCAGATTACCCCATCGCCAACAGGACCCAATTAAAAGGGTATAGGGGGACCCAAATCAATGGAAAGGGGGCAAAGGAGGCAAAAACAAAAGGCGGGGGCCCCCCCCCCGCAAGGGAGGGAGGGGCATTCAGGGCCACGGGGCCCCAGAAAACCCACCGCAAAAAAACCAGGGAACAAATTACAAGTGTATAGTACAAAAGGGACCTGGAGAAAGGAAAAAAACAAACGCGGGGCCCCCCGGAGGGGAGGGGGGGGGGAGGTGGGCATCAGGGCCCACCAGCCCAAGATACACCGGCCAAACCCAAGAAACCCAATACAACAGGGGTATAGGGGGGGGTGGGGGAACCCCAAGGACTGGGAGCAAAGAGGGAAACAAGCGGCCCCCCCGGAGGGAGGGAAGGGCAATCCAGCACGGGGCCGCAGGGATACACTGCCCTACCCAGGGGAACCAAATTACAAAGGGATTAAGTGACCAAAGGACTGGAAGCAAGAAAAGAAAACACGCGGCCCCCCCGCAGGAGGAATGGATGGGGGCAAATCCTAAGCACGGGCCAGCGTTCCCACGCAAAAAAAACCAGGGAAACCCAAATTTACAAGGGGTTAGGTGAGGGGACAAGGGGACTGGAAAGCCAGAGGAAAAAAACAGCGCCCCCGGATGGGGGAGGAGGAGGGGGGGGGGCATTTCAAAGCACAGCAGCGTCACCGGGCCACAACCAGGGGGGAACCCAGAAAATTTTTTTATACAGGGGTATAAGAAACAAAACACTGGAAGCAGAGAAAAACAATAACAAACCAGCGGGCCCCCGGAGGAGGGGAGGATTTCAGCACAAGCCCAGATATACACGCCAACCAGGGGACCAAATTTACAAGGGTATAGACCAAAGACTGGGAGCAAGGGAAAAACAGCGGGGTGGGCCCACCCAACCGGAGGGAGGGGAGGGGCATCAGGGGGGCACGGCCAGTTACACCCGGCCAAAGAAAACCCAGACAAATACAGGGTCTTTAGATCCAAACACTGGGGAACCACCAGGGGGGGCCACTACGGGGGGAAGGGAAAAAGGGGGTCAGATATTAACAAAAGTCAGAGAAAAAATCAAAACAGCCGCCCCGCAGGGAGGAGGCATCCATCCACACGGCATGGAAAGTCTACAGGCTCTAGGGCCCACCAGTGAGTGGTAACCTTGCACCCCTGGTTGTCAGGAGTAGTTATTACCCCCTGCACAGAGCATCACTGCCAATAATCTATAAGATACAATGTATCCCTAAAACCTACACACGAGTCACATGACCCGACCCCACAGCTACAATGTATCACTAAATATTCACAAGTCACATGACCCCACCCCACAGCTACAATGTATCACTAAATCCTACACACAAGTCACATGACCCAACCCCACAGCTACAATATATCACTAAATCCTACACACAGGTTACATGAGCCAACCCCACAGCTATAATGTATCAATAAATCCTATAAGTCACATGACCCAACCCCACAGCTACAATGTATCACTAAATCCTACACACAGCTACAATGTATCTCTAAATCCTACACAAAAGTCACATGACCCAACCCCACAACTACAATGTATCTCTAAATCCTACACACAGCTACAATGTATCAGTAAATCCTACACACAAATCACATGACCCCACCCCACAGCTACAATGTATCACTAAATCCTACACAAAAGTCACATGACCAACCCCACAGCTACAATGTATCACTAAATCCTACACGCGAGTCACATGACCCAACCCCACAGCTACAATGTATCGCTAAATCTTACACACAGGTCACATGACCGAACCCCACAGCTACAATGTATCACTAAATCTTACACACAGGTCACATGACCGAACCCCATAGCTACAATGTATCAATAAATCCCACACACAAGTCACATGACCCCACCCCACAGCTACAATGTATCACTAAATCTTACACACAGGTCACATGACCGAACCCCACAGCTACAATGTATCACTTAATCCTACACATAAGTCACATGACCAAATACAACTACAATGTATCACTAAATCCTACACACAGCTACAATGTATCAGTAAATCCTACACACAAATCACATGATCCAACCCCACAGCTACAATGTATCAATAAATATTCACACAAGTCACATGACCCAACCCCACAGCTACAATGTATCACTAAATCCTACACAAAAGTCACATGACCCCACCCCACAGCTACAATGTATCACTAAATCCTACACACAAGTCACATGACCCAACCCCACAGCTACATGTTTCCTAATCTTAACACAAGTCACTGACCCAACCCCACAGCTAAATGTATCACTAAATCCTACACACAGGTACACTGTATCACTTAATCCTACACACAAGTCACATGACCAAACACAACTGCAATGTATCAATAAATCCCACACACAAGTCACATGACCCAACCCCACAGCTACAATGTATCACTAAATCCTAACCAGCACTGTACACAAATATTACCCCAAAGTCACTGACCGAACCCCCCAAACTACAATGTATCCCAAATCTTAAATCCATGACCCAACCCCCAGCTACAAAGTTCCCTAAATCCCATAAACACATGACCCCAACCCACACCCACAATGTACCCTAAATCCTATAAGTACATGGGGCCCAACCCCCCAAACTACAATGTATCCCTAAATCCTATAAGTCACATGACCGAACCCCACAGCTACAATGTATCCCTAAATCCTATAAGTCACATGACCGAACCCCACAGCTACAATTATATAAATCCCACGGATCACATGCCCAACCCCCCAAACTACAATGTATCTCTAAATCTATAATCCAGACCAAACCCCCCCCGCTAAATGTATCCCCCAAATCTATAAGTCACATGACCAAAAACCCCCCGCTACAAGTATCCCCAAAACCCATAAGTCACATGACCCAACCCCACAACTACAATGTTCCCTAAATCCCATAAGTAAAAGACGAACCCCACAGCTACAATGTATCCCTAAATCCTATAAGTCACATGACCGAACCCCACAGCTACAATGTATCCCTAAATCCTATAAGTCACATGACCGAACACCACAGCTACAATGTATCACTAAAACCTACACACAAGTCACATGACTCAATACAACTATAATGTATCCCTAATTCTTACATACAAGTCACATGACCCAAGCCCCTCAACTACAATGTATCCCTAAACCCCGGTCCCATTGAGCCATTCTCCACCTCCCCAGCAGCGCAGCCTCCTCCTATTCTGTGAAGCACCTTGCGCTGGAGCCCGCGGGCGGCCGACTCTTGTTTAAGACTTCGCCAGAGCCAGAAATCTTGTCAAGAAAACAAGATGCGCCGGTATTAAAACTTTTAATGACTATAGTAAAAAAAAAAAAAAAAAAGGTGGAAGTTGGGCGCCAGCTGGCTGACTGCAGAATCCAGGCGGCACAGCTTGAACTTAAAGCTATCTTAACGTGATGAAAAAGTGCCAATAATTAGCATATGTAGCGTGAACAGGTTTGCTGGCACGAAGAAGTGAAAAACTCCAAGGTAAAGTTATTATTAGGGAGTAATTAGCTCTGTGAAGTAAATGAGTTTAACAATAGCTGCCAGCACTCACAATATGTCCAACATCTGACGATGTGGAAGATAACATTGTATCCGATCGCTCCCCGCGCGAGAAGCTGTTAATAACCATATGTTAGTGTAATTAATGCAGAATCTTTCTGACCTGTTGTCACAGAGGAACAATACGACGCGGAAGCCATCAAACCGGCGCAAGCGCGGGGCCGGCGAGGCTGCTCAGCCACGGACGCCGCCCAAATCCGTTACTGGCAACCACAGCTCTGACCCTAAACTGGGGGCTCGCATGGGTTTACAAAAGCCCCATTCACACCCGTGTCCGCCATCATGGCGGCCATCACTTTAAAGGGGTCGCTGCCGCTTTTTATGTTAAACATCTTGCATAAACAAGTCACTTTGCAATATGTGTCCATTAACAGTGTCCTACCTATTCCTAGATATCCCCTCTTGTATGGGCGGCATCAGCTCCTCAGGTCGCTATAGCTACAGACCTGTGTGATCTCTCCTCATAGGCTGCCAGCGCTGGTCACTATAGCTACAGACCTGTGTGACCTCTCCTGATAGGCTGCCAGCACTGGTTGCTATAGCTCCAGACCTGTGTGATCTCTCCTGATAGGCTGCCAGCACTGGTTGCTATAGCTACAGACCTGTGTGATCTCTCTCTCCTGATAGGCTGCCAGCACTGGTCATATGCTACAGCCCTGTGTGATCTCCTGATAGGCTGCCAGCACTGGTTTCTATAGCTACAGACCTGTGTGATCTTCCTGATAGGCTGCCAGCACTGGTCACTATAGCTACGACCTGTTGATCCTTTCCCGATAGGCTCCACATGGTGTAAGCTACGGGGCCTGGTGAACTCTCCTGTAGGCGCCAGCATGGTCCTATAGTACAGACCTGTATCTTCCTGATAGGCTGCCAGCCATGGTCCTATAGCTACAGCCCCCGTTGAATCTCCCCATAGGGGGCCCCCAAATGGTCACTATAGCACAACCCCTTGATTCTCCCGATAGGCTGCCAGCACTGGGGCCCTATAACTACAACCTGTGTGATCCTTCCCCAAAGGCTCCAGCCTGGTCCCCCATGCTACAGACCTGTGTGATCTCCCTTTTAGGCTGCCAGCATGGTCCTTTTAGCTAAAACCCCCGTGTGATCTCTCCGATAGGGGGGCCAGCCTTGGGGCCCCATGAAACCGGGGCCTGGGTGTGATCTCTCCTATAGGGGCCCCCCAGCGTGGGGTTTGCTATAGCTACAGACCTGGGGATCTACTGCAGCCTATGGAAGCCAGTAAACACCCCCGACTTCAAAATGAAAAACCCAAAAAAAACAGGATGAATCAATGTAGCGAGACAACCCCTTTAAGGGAAAAAACAAATGGCTCCGGAACCGCACTTAAAAAGAGGGTTTTTTCCCCTTTTTTCCCCGGGGGGTATCCCCGGACCCACTTCCCGCCCCCAATGTCGGGAGGACCCAATATGGGCCCCTATTTGGGGGGCAGTGGCTGCGCACATTGCTCGGGTATTCAAAAAATTTGGGTGGGAAACCCGCAACGGAAAACCCGAAGGGGTCATGCAACCAGTTTACGTCGTCATCAAAAAAGTTTTTGGTCCCATTTTTTGATGTCAATCCTCCAATGACATCATTCCTGTCCAACGTTGTAGGAACAGAACATGGTGGGTGGTGGCCAAAATTTGGGGTCAGACCAAGGGGGTTTACTTTCTTAAGGAAACCGCCATCACTAAAAAAAAAAAAAGTAGGATGGGGGCTTTGCTTTTAAACAGACCCCCCAAGCCCAATCCCATCCGGGGCGCCGCGCCTGACCATTCCTGTCCAACGGTCAAATTAGGAATTTGGACATCATGCGCACATTGGGGGACAGATATCAGATTTTAACCTTCATAAAGCTGAATAATTTTCGGGGGCCTTTTTCAAAAATTATGGCGCCAATTTTGACCCAACTGTATTTAAGGGGTTCCCATTTGTTTAAACGGTTCAGAAGGAGCTGAGCCCCACCCCCTCCCGGGGGCGCTGACAATAGGGGAACATTTTTCCTTTCCAACGTGCATCATGATGAATTTTAGGGGGGGGGCGCTGCAACCTCCAAGCCAGATACCAATTCGGGGGGACCTTCGGACCTAAAAAAGGGACTTTTTTAAAATAATTTAACCCAAAAGACCCACGAAGTCACTGGGGCCCATTGGGGGGCCCCTTTTTAAAAAAGTTTGCAACTGGTTTCAGAAGTTGTGTTGAATCATGAGGAATTAGGGCAGGCCTTTACACATTGATGACCGATCGAGATCGGGGGTTCAAAAGGGGTATATTGCCCCTTTTTCGAAAAAGGATGGACTCCTTATGGACCCAACTGTAGTCCCCGGGGCCCATTGGGCCCAGGGGTTGGGAAACTTTTTTTGCAAATGGGCCACATGACATCACTTCCTCCCAATGTGGGCCCCGGGGGCCTTGCACATGGCGCCAGATAGGAGACGGCCCCCATAATCTGAAAAATTGCGCCATTTTTCAAAAAAAAGAAGGACCCTTATACCCCCAAATGTAACCCCATTTGG
>JAODAL010026103.1:0-57362 GCA_025379985.1 Phyllomedusa bahiana
TTCCCCGCTCATTCGGCCACATCTCGATCCACGTGTCTTTGGTTATCATGTAGGAATATCTGTAGAGGAACCAAATGGGTAAAATTATCAAACTTGGGCAAATTCATCATGTCTAGATATAGGATCAAATGTATGTTTATATTCCACTACTGTATATACTATGTGTCAAGGGAAATGGCAGGTTGTGGACCCTCTGTGCCACCGACCGGGCTTGCTCTGAGGGGGCGTAACTAAGTGGCTCAGAGCCTCAGATGATAAGGTTGACTTAAGTCCGATGGCTGCCAGGTGTGACCTCAGAGAAGTCCCCAGGAGTGGCAGCTGACCAGACGGGTCAGAAGTGCCACAATGCGAGGCACCACACAAGACAGAGACGAGACCAGGTGGGCTGAGGTAAGGGCAGACAAGGGTTAGGACAAGATCAGGCAAGATAAGGATGTGCCAGGTACAGAAACGAGGAGACAACACACAGACCAAGGAACAAACAAGACACAGAGGCAGATACGAGGCGAGACAAGACAACAACTAAGACTGGGTACAAGACAAGACAGAAACAAACCAAGGCTGAGGCCAGACAGAGGCCATACAGTGGCCAAACGGAAGCCACACAGATGGTTCTGGCAAGGAATGACAAGGACGCACAACAAGAGACAGGGCAGGGGACAGACAAGCAGACAAGAACCAAAGAGCTACAGAACAGACAAAGATGCAGACAGGACAGAAAAGCCAAATAGCGCTCCGTCCCTTGTATGCCCTGCCATGCGCCCAACCAGTAGGTTACACATGTAGAGTATTGCCGAACTTGGAAGAAATTGCACATCAAATTTTGGGAATCTTTTTTTCCCATGGTTCCTTATGAAAATGTGACATTTTAAGCTAAAATTGCATATTATTTGAAAACATATAATTTTTTTTCATTTTCATAGCTAAAAAGTTTCAGATCTTTTTAGGGTTGTTTATTACATTTTAACACCTTAGTGTGTCCGCAGACCTGTAATGGTGCCTAAATAAAATCCTATTCTGAGGCTTGTGGTTAAGTCAAATACTGCACTAGGGCCACATATGTGATATCTATAAAAACAGCAGAATTGGAGAAATCAAAATTGAGTTGTGTTCCCCTGGTAACATCTATTGTGTTTCAGTAAATAATGGATAAAAATGTAAAATCTGTAAAAAAAAAATTAAATTTTGAAATTTCACCTCCACTTTGCCTTAATTTCTGTGAAACACCTAGAGGGTTAATAAACTTCCTAAATGCTATTTTGAATACATTCAGGGATGTAGTTTCTTAGATGGGGTCAATAATTGGGGTATCTGACAAACAGGCCCCTCAAAACCACAGCAGAACTAGACTGGTCCGTAAAAATGTTTTGTTACAAATGGGAAAATAGGAAAAATTTTGCAAC
This sequence comes from Phyllomedusa bahiana, assembly GCA_025379985.1. NCBI lineage: Eukaryota > Metazoa > Chordata > Amphibia > Anura > Hylidae > Phyllomedusa > Phyllomedusa bahiana. The sequence continues at coordinate 1,404 of JAODAL010026103.1, forward strand.
GAAATTTATAAGCTCCCTAATGTTGTAAAAAAATTATGCCAACGTACAATAGTAATTTGGTAGATGGCAGGTATAAACTATTTAGTGTGGTAAAACTATCTGTCTTACAAGCAGAAATTTTTGAACTTTGAAGATGGCAAATTTCTAAAAATATTCACAACATTTTCATATTTTTCATAAGTAAACAAGGATTTTATGGACCAAAATTTATTACTAACTTAAAGCACAATGTGTCATGAGAAAACAGTCTCTGAATTACATGAATAGTGCGGCAGGGCAACCTCAGGTGGTCGCATGTTTCTTTCACTAGGTGGTTTGCAGCAGGAAACCTGCAAGAGATGTACCACCATGGTGATAGGCATCGGTGGGGAAATGCCAACAGATTGGGTGTATGTTACTGACACTTGTAGTAGCTGCTGGAATAGCTGCTATGCGGATAAGTATGGGCTGGATTTTCTGGAATGGCTGTAGCGTTGGGTGGGTGGCCGTTCCCACAGTCCAGGCCAGCTTTTGACAGGATTCTAAAGGCCTTAAAAGCCTCTTACTCCAGGTGATCAGGGGATGTGGTTTTCTGCCTGAAGTTTGGAGAACCAGTGGAGCCGGTGAAAGGGGGCTCTTACGCCCAGTCTTGAGGAAAGCCGGTATCGTGTATGGTGATTGTACTGTGTCTATTATGTTTAGGTAGTGGCCAGACAACCGAGAGTTTTTGTTATATTTTGTTTGCTGTTTTCTGTACTGAGCTGACTAAATAAAGCTGGCTGAGGCAAGTTTTGAAATATACTGAGTGGTGTAATGATCTGACTGCCATCCCTGTTCTATAAAAGGACAGCGATCCCACTAAGTATGCTAAAGACCCCAAGGATGATCCAAAATGGCATCCAAGAGCTAAGTGAGAGCTTACGATTGGTGGAGGATGCGGGCAGTGTCAACAGTATTGGCATGAACTGACAGAAATGGCACAATTGAATTTGCACCAGAGTACTAAAGCTTGAAGTGGTGCCACAACATACATATAAAGGGCCAGCGGCTGCAACAGAGGCTGTGAGCTATGTGGAGACAAAGAAACACTTGCAAACAAACTATGTTTGTTAATGGAAAAGTGACTGTGCACTGTAAAGAAACTGTTTTGCTGGTGGAAATGTTTGCTATGGAGGAGCTAATCAAGTCCCTCGTGGAGGCGAATGCCCGGTAGTGGGAAATGAATAAGCTGTGGGCCCAGCAGTTGGCTAGACAGCACAAAGAAAAATGCTAAATAACTAGAGGAAATTCAAAGGTTTCAGGTCCAATTTGAGAGCGAGAGGCCATGGAGGCAATTGACAACCAGAGATAGCGGTCGTGGAAAGTGGACTCTCTGCAATTCAAGCAGCTTTGAGGTCTGAATGTCCTTAACAATGTTTGGAGAAGGAGGTTGCTAAGGGTAACCAACCCAAGTGTTGTGACGGATGCCTCCAAGTGCACTTCTGCATGAGAGGATGTCCTGTTGTCAGGAAGCCATGTCACTCCTCTAAGCGGGAGCCGAGCCCAGGACAAATGGAGTTGCTGTGGGGCATGTGTGGTGGTTGCTACCAGCAACCGACCTGATGGCTCCAGGAAGGAAGGTCCAGCGTTTCAGTAGACATGTGTTTTTCACAAGCATTGGGTAACCACTGCTAAAGATTCTGATGAAGCCAATGTGGTTGCTGGTAGCAACCAGGTATCTACTGGTCTAAGTGAGGTGCATGCGTGCATGTCTGAATGTCTGAACACACAATTCTGACAGTGTCCTTTTTAATACTAAAGGTATGAAGAGTAAAAGTGGTTATGAGCTCTCTATTTGTCCTCGTGATTTGATGACATGTAATGAGCCATTGGGTGAGTTAGGTGTCGATCAGGTGGTCTCGGCCTCAGAGGATAAAAGGGAGAGGTTGCCCTTAGCAACATATAGCAATCGGTAGGCTACCAGTGATGGAAGCCAGGTTACAGAGGATAGCAGAAAGTCCCCAGTGAAAAAAAGTGGTGTCCTTCTTGACATATCAAAAGTCACAGGAATTGTGTAAGACGGCTCCCCTGTGTAGGTGTTTTGACCCTGGATAAAGAGTTGTGCAGGGTGAAAAGACCTATGACCTTTATTAGAGGGGGGAGCATGTGGCAGAGCAACCTCAGGTGGTCGAATGTTTGTGCCACTAGGAGGTTTGCAGCAGGAAACCACCATGGTGCTGGGCCTCAATGGGTAAAATCCAGCAGATTGGGTCAGTTACTCCATGTTACTGACACTTGCAGTAGCTGCTAGAATAGCTACTATTTGGCTAAGTAAGTGCTGGATTTTCTGGAATGGCTATAGTGTTGGGTGGGTGGCCATTCCCACAGTCCAGGCCAGCTTTTGACAGGACTCTAAAGGTCTTAAAAGCCTCTTACTCGAGGTGATCAGGGGATGTGGTTTTCTGCCTGAAGTTTGGAGAAACAGTGGAGCCGGTGAAAGGGGGCTCTTACCCCCAGTCTTGACTAAAGCCGGTATCATGTATGGTGACTATACTGTGTCTATTATGTTTAGGTAGTGGTCAGACAGCCAAGTGTTTTTGTTATATTTTGTTTGCTGTTTTCTGTACTGACCTGACTGAATAAAGCTGGCTGAGGCCAGTTTTGAAATATACAGAATGTCAGAGTGAACTGACTGCCATCCGTGTTCTACAAAAGAAGGGTGCTTTCGCTAAAGTATGCTAAAGACTCGAAGGAAGTTACAAGATGGCATCTGAGAGTTTTTAGTGAAAGCTTACACTAGCTAAAAGTTTCAAAAAGTTATTCCCACATAAAGTGGCACATGTCAGATTTTAAAAAATATGGCTTTGTCAGGAACGTCAAAACTTGCTATGTCGGTAGGGGTTAAATCATTAATTTTTATTTTGGGAAAAATACAAAAAAAAAACCCCTACCGATTTTTAACCCCTTAGGGATGTCTGTTTATGTCGTGTTCATTTTTATCTCTCGCCTTCCAAAAACCATATTTTTTTTATTTTTCCCTCTACATATATATGTATGAGGGCTTGTTTTTTGTGGGACAAGATATTCCTTTTGTTTGTACCATCAACCCTACCCCCAAAAAATTCTTTGTGGAGTACAACATAAAAAAAGCAATTGTGCCATTTTTATGGGAGTTTCGACTTTATAAAGGTCACTGTTCGGAATAAATGACCTGTTATGTGTATTTTGCAGGTTGGTATGATTCCGGTCATACAAAATGTTTAGGATTTTCATTATGTTTTAATATTGAAAAAAACGAAAACACTTTTTTATTATTTTACATTTGCATTACAGCGCCATTTTCTTTCAACAATGACCTTTTTTGTTTTCACATGTAGGACCCTGAGTGAGGGCTTGTTTTTTTTGTGGTCTGAAGTGTAGTTTTTAGTGGTGTCATATTTGGATGCTTGAGACATTTTGCTCATTTTTTATTCAAATTATTAGGAAATGTGAAATGAGCAGAAAAACAAAACAAAACACAATTTTGGTCTGAGGAATTTTTTTCCTGTAGTGTGTAAATGATATTATATTCTTTTAGATTGGACTTTTATGGACGTGGCGATACCAATCGTGTGGAACGTTTTATTTAGTTTATTATTTTATTTGTAAAATAGGAAAAAGCAGGTGTATTGAACTTTTTAGATTTTTAAACTTTTTTTTATTACTTATAGTGGGGACGGTCCCTTGTATACTGTTCTGCAATACTGATTTATTGCAGGACAGTGTACTATTATGGTTCTACTTCTGCTTAAGGCCAGAATATGCCATCAGTCTAATAGGTGCAGGTCCCACCTCTGGGACCCACACCTTTCTCGGGAACGGGCCCCCCGAAGGTCACTATGCGGACTAGAGAGCTGGTCACGCTTACGCACGGCTCTCCATTTTGTTCTATGGGAGTTCTGAGCAGAGCTGAGCATCCCATTCCCCTGTACTTGGAGTTCCCATCGAACAGAATGGAGAGTAACTGAGTAAGCACGGTCAGCTCTCCATTCTGCGCTGTGGCAATCGGGGCCCGCTCCTGAGATAGGTGGGACCTGCACCTATCAGACAGATGGTACATGCTAGCGATATGCCATCATTTTCTATCGTGGTAAAACGTCTTTAAGGTGTGGTGTTATAGGAGTAGTAACATGGCAGCCGAGGAGGCCTTCATTAGGCCCCTGATTGCTATGACAATCAATCAGCACCCTTTAATACATACACAATACAATATCAGCAGCACTCTATAGGCACTAAAAACGGGCAAAAAGGACATAAGAACTATTTGGAACAGTGTTTCTGCTACTATGCAATATATGAAAAAATTTGAGGTTCTAAGTGTACATTTTTGATCAAAACTGTAAATGCCCACCTATCGCGGCAAGGTGACCCCAATTCAGATGGGAACCTACGCTACATACTACCTCTCTGGGTGTATGTTCAGACCTCCACATTTCAGGGTTAGAGAGAGGAAGCATGTTACCCCACCTGAAATGGGGTAACCTTGCCACGGTAGGTGGGCATTTACAGTTTTGATCAAAAATGTACACTAGGAACCTCAAATTTTTTTCATATATTCCATAGTAGCAGAAAAGTTGTTCCAAAAATTTCTTATGTACTTTTTGACCGTTTTTAGTGCTTATAGTTCTGCTGATATTGTATTGTGTTTGTATAGCTTTTGACTGCCACACCAGTGTGCACCTATACGTTTATTTTTCAAAATGGACATGCCGACCAGATTTAGTTTTTTCACCCTTTAATACGTGGCATCTAGAGAGTTGAAATGCTGGAATCGGAGCTATCCCAGGTTCTGGCTGTAATTAACAATTGTTATCTGCTCCATATAGAGCGGCCTCAGCAAGTGAGCCAACTCCGTATGTCAATGACCACAAGACATATCTGTACTTCATTTAGGTTTAAGGGACTAATATTTTGTTTCAACAAATTATAAATTGGCATACATTCTCCTGAATATCACACAATATATAGGAAAAAATTAGAAAATAATCCCAAATTTACAGAAATTCAAAAAAGAACAAACTTTTACTTATATTCATTTAAAAGAAGAAGAATGGGAATTATTACCAGACAAAAACACACGATAAGTGCACAATTTACAAAAAATAAATATGTGCACCACTATTCCACTTAGGTAGAGCTGGGTAATGCAGGGGAAATCTGAAAAATATCCTAAGATATCCCTATTGGCCCTATCAATCCCTACCCTAATGTAATGTAATTGCCCCAATAAGGGCGGTCCTGTCCGGAACCTAGCCCTATATCAAACTAACCCTTACTCTATTGTTTCAAAAAGGTCCCAACATGTTTCGATGTCCCTCAAACATAAACTCAGGGGACAAGTAAGGGAAAAATGATGCGAAAAAGAGTAATATCTGAAAAATACAGCCAAAAATATTAGCAAATACAAGCAAGGATTAGAAATCAGTTGTAAATGTCTTAATGAAAAAAGGAAAGAATACAAACGAGACCAGAGGCTAAAATATCAAATAGCCAAAAATTGCAGTCTCCTAATGCTATTCCAATGTTGAATTCTACATATATATATATATATATATATATACATATACACATACATATATATATATACATATACACATACATATATATATATACATATATACATACATATATATATACATATATACATACATATATATACATATATACATACATATACATATATATATATGTATATATGTATATATATTATATTATAATATATATATATATATATATAAATAAAAGTCCTGCTAGATGGAGTACGATAGCTCCTACTAGTGACAAAGCATATATTGGTGCTACTGAATTGGAGTATGATGACTCCTAATGTAGTCCCTATGTTGCAGTATAATATTGACCAACCTATATTACAGGATGTGATATCCTCCAAAACGAGACATATCTAGCCCAATAGTACTATATTATTCTCATATATAGGCAGGAATAGATAAAGAAGTCAGCAGGGGTTCAGTCTCGGAGCGCACACGCGATGGAGCAGCATGTAGAAGACTGGGCATGCTAAATCCTGCACCAAGGATCATGAGTTCTGACGCTACCAGAGGCTTTAGCCCATTTGGACAGGTTTGGGGGTCACCACATTCTCCTGAATGTATTTTACAGGTTGCACTAAATCCAGAGCTATCATATTTCTGTATTTAGTTTTTTTTTATGGTGAAATAAATGTTTTGTTGCTGTTCTTTTATTCTATGATAGTTTTAACATGACATTTTTGTATTTATTTATTTTTTTAAAATTTCATAAGGGCTTGTTCACACGGCGTCTTGGATCCTTTTTACGGATCCGTTTTTGACAGTTGAAAAGCGCATCCGTAAAGCGGATCCGCAAACGCAGCATTGGATACTTTATTTGGATCCGTTTTCAATGCTTTTTCACCTGCGTTTTACGCATCCGCTTTCCGGATGCGTTATACTCAGAAAAAGGGGAGAGGAAAAAAAAATCTCTCTCTCTACCTCTCTCTCTCTACCTCTCTCTCTCTACCTCTCTCTCTCTCCCTCTCTCTCTCCGTGCACCACCTCTCCTGCCCCCGGTCTCCGTGCATCACCTCTCCTGCCCCCGGTCTCCGTGCATCACCTCTCCTGCCCCCGGTCTCCGTGCATCACCTCTCCTGCCCCCGGTCTCCGTGCATCACCTCTCCTGCCCCCGGTCTCCGTGCATCACCTCTCCTGCCCCCGGTCTACCGTGCATAACCTCTCCTGCCCCGGTCTCCGTGCATCACCTCTCCTGCCCCCGGTCTCCGTGCATCACCTCTCCTGCCCCCGGTCTCCGTGCATCACCTCTCCTGCCCCCGGTCTCCGTGCATCACCTCTCCTGCCCCCGGTCTCCGGGCATCACCTCGCCTGCCCCCGGTCTCCGTGCATCACCTCGCCTGCCCCCGGTCTCCGTGCATCACCTCGCCTGCCCCCGGTCTCCGTGCATCACCTCGCCTGCGCTCCAGCGCTCCCGCTCACCTGCGCTCCAGCGATCCCGCTCACCTGCGCTCCAGCGATCCCGCTCACCTGCGCTCCAGCGATCCCGCTCACCTGCGCTCCAGCGATCCCGCTCACCTGCGCTCCAGCGATCCCCGTCCAGCCTCCCAGTGCGCTTTTCGCATCCGCTTTCAGGATGCAAAGCGCAGCTGTTACGTACCAGGAGTGTGGAGCGCTTTTGGACAAGTGCCAAAAGCGGACTCCATTATCTCCTATGGGCGTTCAGTTTGCTTTAAAACGCAATAAGAATTGACATGTCAATTCTTAAAGCGGATGCGAAAAGCGCAGTGCAGAAGAGCACTCAAAAGCGCATCGCTGATCTCCGTGGGAAACAGCGATGCGCTTTTGCCATTCAACTCAATGTTAATCACACTGACAATTGTTTGATCCGTTTTGCGGATCCGCTTTGCGGATCCGAAAAACGGATCACAAAACCGTCGCGTGAACAAGCCCTAAGGGGGATTTTAAATTAATTTGTTATTTTTTTTTTTCCTACGATGTAACAGCACATCTATAAGCCAGGAAAATAGTCTGAGCACTGATACACAGGCAGTTGCAGGGCATTTCCATTTTGAGTTTTGTTATGGGGTCGTATGATTCTTTTATATGGATATGCTAAAAATTCAATTTTTATGTTTTTGATTATTATGACTATTTTTTTTTCAGAAAGGGGAATATCTCTCCTTGGGGAGAGCACCATATCCCTTTTTGTTCTCTAAGATTCAGTGATCCGGAAGCAAATTGAGGATTTGTTACATCCAACAGAGGGTGCTTGAGCTTCTCAGCTTCTTTGCCATAATGCCTTGTGATATGCAGATGCTTAGTGGAGGGCAAAAAGGCAATTAAAAGCTCCAGACACCTATATGGTGCTCTCCGCAAGGAGAGATATTCCCCTTTCTGAGCCACTCATTGCCTCCCACCCAGCCAGTCAGTATCGCTCTGTACTGATGAGTGGCAAAACCCCAAAACAGCTGTATGCAGATGAGTGATACTGGCTTGGCTAATATCCCTTTTTAGCCTCTAAAGATTCAGTGAGTTGGAAGCAAATTGAGGATTTGTTACATCCAATAGAGGGTGCTTGAGCTTCTCAGCTCCTTTGCCATAATGCCTTGTGATATGCAGATGCTTAGTGGAGGGCAAAAAGGCAATGCAAAACTCCACACACCTATATGGTGCTCTCCCCAAGAAGCGATATTCCCCTTTTTGAGCCACTCATTGCCTCCCACCCAGCCAGCTAGTATCGCTCTGCTCTGCAGTGATGAGGGGCAAAACCCTGAAACAGTGCTGTATGCAAATGGGTGATACTGGCTTGACTAATATCCCTTTTTAGCCTCTAAAGATTCAGTGAGTTGGAAACAAATTGAGGATTTGTTACATCCAATAGAGGGTGCTTGAGCTTCTCAGCTCCTTTGCCATAATGCCTTTTGATATTTTTTTTTTTCATTATCACTTACCCAGAAGCACCGGTGTTCCAAAAATCTTTGCGCACTCCCCAGATCACATAGTCTCGGCCGATCGCTAATTTTAAAGTCTTGTGACACTTGGCGTGACTGATAAAATTGCGTTTATCATTTTCACCAACTTTATCCGTACCTGGAAATGGAAAATTTAAATACGTTAGCATATAAAAGTAGAATTTCTAAGTACGTTGGCCCTTAATGTAAGGCTAGAGCCAGCAATTCGTCTAGGAAGAACGTTAGGAGAGAGACAGGAGGCAAGGGTTGAAGTGGGGTCCTCGGTTAGGAAGAGTCCGTCTACACCCCCAGCATTCACAGTCGGTGTTTGATGCAGATTCGGACTTTCAAAACTGTCAAAAACCGACTGTAAAGCCACCTCTATAGACCTCAATTGAAAATCCAAATTGTAGTCCACACGGCTCGGATTTTATTACGGTCGGATTTCAAAACTGCCGTTTTTTGTAAAAACAATAGAACATGTTCAATAATCCGCCGGATTTACATTGAAAAACATCCCAAACGTTTCTATGTGGGATCCACGTCCAGAACCCTATACAGATGAATGGACTCAATTTCTGACTGTAAATCCGGCGGGAAAAAAACCAACCTAAAATCCACAATTAAAACTGCATCAAACTACTCAGACAAAGCGGTTTTCAAATTCAGAATCCAACGAGTATTTTGTCCTTTGTCGTGTGACTGTATCCTAAGAGGCATTGGGCAAATGAGAGCCGTTTAGTGGAGGAGGCCGGCAGACACCAACACCAGGTACCAACAGACATGGGGAGACTATGTGTGGAGGGAGAGGGAGACTCTCATTGTGTTTTACTTTTTTTATTTTCACATTAGTTACACTTTTCTTGACTTGAGACAGCGATCTGTATATCGCTGTTACAATATATAGTGGTACATGCCTGTAGTGCTATGTACTGTAAGGCCATGTTCACACGGCTTAAAATGGGACGTATTTCAGTCCGTAATTACGCGCCGTACTGCGAGAATTACGGCTGGAATACGTCCCAGTCATTACGGTAATCCACAGTTCTCATAGAGAACTATGGATTACGTCTCCTCTCCCTGCTCGGCGAATCCGCTGCGGGGGGAGATAAGTGACATGTAATTTTCTAGCGGCGTATACGCACCACTAGTAATGATAGTCTATGGGGCGGCGAGGTGCCGCCCCCTCGCTCCCGCCTCCGCTCCTGCCCCCGTCCACACGGCGTAATTGTGGGGCGTAATTACGCTCCACAAATAAGCCGTGTGAACATAGCCTAAGGGGCCGTTCACACGGCTTATTCTGAGACTGATTCCAGCCGTACTGCGCGCCGTATTTGCGCTTCAGTACGGCTAGAATCCGTCCCAGTCATTACAGTAATCCACAGTTCTCATAGAGAACTATGGATTACGTCTCTCCTCCCCAGAACGTGACATGCACTTTATTTACGGCGTGTACACGCCGTGAATAATGAGTGTCTATGGGGCCGGCGAGCTGCCGGCCCCCCGCCCCCGGCGTAATTGCGGGGACGGATAAGCCGTGTGAACCTTGCCTAAGGGTCAGTTAAGAGTGTAGTGACTACACAGACAGCCTGGAGGCCTTTGGAAGAATTCTGGGTTGTCAAGAAAGCCATCGGCCCCTGTGATTATGCCACAAGGTGCCAATGGAGACAGAGGGAGCTACCTCCCTCTGTTTTTACCTTAGGTGCCACGGTCCTGGCCAATAGCACATGAAAGCTGTATTATACAGCTGACTTCATGTCCTGATCGTGAGGTCTTTGCACGAGCGCCGGCACAATCTCCTGGACATTCATGAATGTCCGATTGCGCTCAATGAAATGCAATTAGGACGTTCCTGAGTGTCCAAATGCATGAAGGGCTTAAATGGGTGGTCCCATCTAGAGGATTTTACTTTTGACTTCCTAACGCCAAGGCCTATTTTTTTATGTTTGTTTTTCCCTCCCCGCCTTCCCAGAGCCATCACTTTTTATTTTTCCATCTTCATACACATATGAAGGCTTTTATTTTGCGGGACAAGATGTACTTTCTAATGATGTTATCCATATCCTCTGGGTCATCGCGGTAGATGACTTGAAACACATCAGGGAGCGGAGTCTAAGGGCATGTCCCCACTGCACGGGTTTTCAGACGGTTTTTCAGACGGTTTGCGGTTTTGCAGACCACCTGAAAAACCGGCCGAAAATGAGCACAATGGTGCTCTATGGAAAACCCGTGCAGCAGTCCCCACTGCACGGGTTTTCCGTTCGGCGGTTTTTCCGCCCGGGGTCCGCCCGCAAATCGTTCTACAAGCACAATCTTCTGTCCGGTTTTCGGACGGAATCTGTGCTTGTGAATGTGAAGGCGAGGGCTTTTCTCCGCTCATCGCGGAGAAAAGCCGCCCGCCCCCGCGGCCATGGGGACGGCCGCAAAACAGGACAAATACCGTCCGGGTAAACCGACCGGTATTTGTCCTCTGCCGTGGGAACGCACCCTAAGGAGCTCTCTAATATTCACCAGAGGCCACTGCACGGACTTGGCTGTAGGAAACTCTCGTAGGACCACGGTCCCCACTCCAGACCAGGGATGTTCTCATGTCTGCCTTTCCCATCCTGGTCGGAGCCTCTCCTCGCTCCTGCCCTGCTCCCGTCCTCTGCTTGTGGCCGGAGTACTCCTTCCCTAAGATTTAAAGAGCCAATGCAACGCTGACCACCAATCACTTACTACATTCTTCTTTATCCTGTGCCATTTTCTTGGTGTTCCACAGCTAGCGTTTGCCTTTTACTCTGCTGATAATTTTTCCTGGTTTGACCCACTGCTATGGACTTCTGACTACGTTTTGCTCACTGCCTGCCCTGACCTCTCTGCCTGTGACCCAGTTTCGTCTTTGCCTGCTGCCTGCCCTGACCTTGCTGCCTTTGACCCCACTATGCCTCAGCCTGCTCCCTCAGTAGTTTGTTGGCATATTGGCTGTCACTACAAGTGGCCACGTCAGGGATAGCGACCTAGGAGAGTTTCCCGCAGCCAAGTCCGTGCAGTGGCCTCTGGTGAACATTAGAGGGCTCCTTAGACTCCGATCCCTGACGTGTTTCAAGTCATCTATCGTGATGACCCAGTGGATCCACCACCTGACCCATGATGCTCAGTCCAGCTGATAAGACACAACAGGGAGTGGTCACCAGCCTGGCCACTGCTAGAGCAGAGAGAGATGGTCGGTAACTTGTGAAGCTTATGTAAACAAACAGGAAATGAGAACTGCACTAGCTCTGAAGGCAAGCAAAATTAGAACAGCAATGTATTTTATAATAACCTTTAAAAACCTTTGCCTATATGGTTAAAGAGTACCTATCACTACCACACAAAAAAGGTAGTAGATGAAGACTTATCTTTCATACATGTCATGAGCAAATCAGAGGGTTTACCTCAGCATTACAGGGAAACAGGTTCTACCTTCACTTTGTTAAACATAGATCATTACCTAGCAGGATTCCTTCTCTGGGAGCTACCAACTGTGCAGGGGTAACTGAGAACATAGCTGCTTGTACAGGAGTAATCTGAGTCTCTCACTACAAACAGTGCAGCGGGCACAGCACACTGAAGACATAGTGTGACAGGGTTTACCTGTTGCTTCAGCCTCCTCCTCCATAGCACACAGGTATCCATATTACACGGCTGCTTGTGTTATAATATCCAGCACAGAAATAGCAGCCCAGAGTTTACTAATGCACACATGATCTCTCCTTCCAGCTCAGAATCAGTTAGTTTCATAGAACTGTCAACATAGTGATCCATCAAGCTGTCAGGTGCCGATTTGGCCGACTTCAGTCCTGTCTTAAAGGGCCAGCACTTTCTTGTAAAAACTGAATTACAGGTGAAATGCTTTGATTTCCCTAATGAAGTATATTTGAGAAAGTGTTTGTATTTTAGTCGCCTGTTACTTCTTTAGGTTTCCCTAGAGGTGATAGGTGCTCTTTAAAGCTAATCAATGAGACAGGAATATCCCTTTAAATTCTATATACCAATATCTATTTTTATGTAACTCATGGTGTACACAAATTTACCAATATATAAATTAAATGCACAATGTGTGACTTACCTTTTTTAATGACTGTCTGAACGGCCATCACATAGTTGTCGTAGTTCTCACCTTTCTCAATGGCGGTCAGCTTTGTCTTATAGACTACAATTGAAATATATTTATCCAGTATGTGAGACATGACGTTTACACGATATATTTTAGCCACAAGAAGTATGCTTAAAGACTATTTAGAGCTCTACAACAAACTTGTTCACTGCATTTAAATTATATATGTATACATACACTCACCGGCCACTTTATTAGGTACACCATGCTAGTAACGGGTTGGACCCCCTTTTGCCTTCAGAACTGCCTCAATTCTTCGTGGCATAGAGTCAACCAGGTGTTGCAATGATGCTCAATTGGTACCAAGGGGCCCAAAGAGTGCCAAGAAAATATTCCCCCCACCATGACACCACCACCACCAGCCTGAACCGTTGATACAAGGCAGGATGGATCCATGCTTTCATGTTGTTGACGCCAAATTCTGACCCTACCATCCGAATGTCGCAGCAGAAATCGAGACTCATCAGACCAGGCAACGTTTTTCCAATCTTCTACTGTCCAATTTCGATGAGCTTGGGCAAATTGGAGCCTCAGTTTCCTGTTCTTAGCTGAAAGGAGTGGCACCCGGTGTGGTCTTCTGCTGCTGTAGCCCATCTGCCTCAAAGTTGGCCGTACTGTGCGTTCAGAGATGCTCTTCTGCCTACCTTGGTTGTAACGGGTGGATTTTTGAGTCACTGTTGCCTTTCTATCAGCTCGAACCAGTCTGCCCATTCTCCTTTGACCTCTGGCATCAACAAGGCATTTCCGCCCACAGGACTGCCGCTCACTGGATGTTTTTTTCTTTTTCCCGGGCCATTCTCTGTAAACCCTAGAGATGGTTGTGCGTGAAAATCCCAGGAGATCATCAGTTTCTGAAATACTCAGACCAGCCCTTCTGGCACCAACAACCATGCCACGTTCAAAGGCACTCAAATCACCTTTCTTCCCCATACTGATGCTCGGTTTGAACTGCAGGAATTGTCTTGACATGTCTACATGCCTAAATGCACTGAGTTGCCGCCATGTGATTGGCTGATTAGAAATTAAGTGTTAACGAGCAGTTGGACAAGTGTACCTAATAAAGTGGCCGGTGAGTGTATAATTAATTTAAAATATAATATATAATCTTCTTGGACCTATGAGTCTCTATGGTTACAGACCACAGACACCATGTATAGTCTGATTATAGTCTGCAGTCATATTTCCTTCCTTCTGTCTCCTGCTGATGAATGCATGTGTGCTCCTCTCCTCTAGCATATAACCCTACATATCACAGAGCTCAGCTTCTCTCTCTCTATTACATAACCCTATATATCACAGAGCACAGCTCCTCTCCTCTATCATATAACCCTATATATCACAGAGCTCAGCTTCCTCTCCCTCTATCATATAACCCTATATATCACAGAGCTCAGCTACTCTCCTCGATCCTAAAACCCTATAATACACAGAGCTCAGCTTCTCTCCTCTATCATATAACCCTATATATCACAGAGCTCAGCTTCTCTCCTCTATCATATAACCCTATATATCACAGAGCTCAGCTCCTCTCCCTCTATCATATAACCCTATATATCACAGAGCTCAGCTCCTCTCCTCTATCATATAACCCTATATATCACAGAGCTCGGCTTCTCTCTCTATCAATAACCCTAATATCACAGAGCCAGTTCCTCCTCTATCATATAACCCTAATATCACAGCAGCTCCTCTCCTCTATCATATAACCCTATATATCACAGAGCTCAGTTCCTCTCCTCTATCATATAACCCTATATATCACAGAGCTCAGCTCCTCTCCTCTATCATATAACCCTATATACCACAGAGCTCAGCTCCTCTATCATATAACCCAATACATCACAGAGCTCAGCTTCTCTTCGGTCATATCCTGCTCTCAGATAGGGTAGCAAAAATCCCCTGACAGGTTCCCTTTAAATGTCAGAATAAATATGTAACCATAGGATAACATAAGATGATCTTACCATAATCCACATTGACTTCACAAGCCTTTTGTACTCGAATAGCAGCATCCACGTCATCCAGCTGTTGTTGCATAAAGCAATTCTCTGCAAAATTAAAAGGGATAATGATTAGACTTTTTACATCCTAAAGAAACCAATGTGAAAATCACAATTATTTTTAAATTTTACTATGGAAATGTAAATTTCAGATTCTGAACAAAATTCTTTTATCTAGGATAGGAATGAACAAACACATTGGATGTATAAACGATCATTCAGTTTCTTGTTCAATAAAAACATTCATCACTTGGTAAAACCATCACTTCCAGAAAGTTGGTGTACGTTATTATTACGGCCTGAGTTACCTTCCGCACAGCGGCACACTTCTCCTTTGCAGATTCTGCCCAGAAGTTTGCTGCCTTCCTCCAAATGGTAGAATTTAGTGCAACGGTTTTCTGGTGGGTAAAAAAATAAATAAAAATCATATAAAAAATTATTTTTTCAGTAATTTAAAATAATTTTTTTTAGCTGTTGGTTGCACTATGTAACAGTGTCACGGGTCACTGGTGCCTGAGTAGTGCCCCAGAACAAGGATATTTTAGACTGTGGAATTTACCCTATGGGTACGGCCAAACCGCACTGACGAAATACTGGTCGGATTCTGATTAAAGAATCCAATTGGTACTTTATCGTCTCTTGAACATTAAGGGGGACTGTTCCTATTCGTGGTTAACAGATTCGGCCGTCCCCATAAATACTGAACAGTACATTTTCCGCCCTAAAATCTGGTAGAATAACGTGCATGTTCCATAATTTTTGGACGGTTTTCGTATTTTAAGTCTACAAAGCAGTAGCCTTTGTATCGTCTGGAAAAGATGCTTAGTCATTTCCATAGGCCAGAATGGAAGCTCTATAAAAATGTATGAGAGACTGAAATTGTAACAATATTTTTGAAAGGGTTGTGCTTCTCCTTCCTATGCCTCCCTAGGTCATATAGAAACTGTATAAAATGCTAGCACTCAGAGCCCTTAGTTCTGCAGATAGAGACTAGTGGTTAGTAGAAGTGACTCTGAAAGGCTGACTGTGTGACCAGAAGAGGACTCCGAAGATACCAAGACACAGATCCTGGGTCACCAACCCTTTGACCCAGGAGCCAGCCAGACGACTGACCCCAAAGACCCTGTGACACCAATGCTTCAGCCAGCAAACCAGGTTTCTGAGAGAGAGAGGGTCAGCTAGCCCAGGACTTTCCTCAGCAGAGAGCCTTTGTCTACCAGTGATGATACTGGAGAAGCCACACAGTGTCTTACTTGTATTGTGTTTCACCTGAGTTCGTCCATTAAAGAAGAGCACTGGTTTACCCCTGACTCTCTGGACTTATTTCCCATTGGGGTGCACCACACTTTAACAACCCTTCCAGAGAGCAGTAACATGTGGTGACACCTTGACGGTGTCTAGGCAATCCAGCGTAGAGTTCGGCCAACCCCAAGCCCATGCACTGCACCTGCATCTGTGGATGTGCCCATGTGCCCACTCCCAGCCCTGTGCAGTGTCTCGCTCTGTCTGCTGGCCTTCTGCTTCCGTGGCGCTCTCTCTAAAGTGTACACACGTGAACGCACCCGCCCTGATTTAAAGGCCATGCACGAAACTGGGCCTTCTTAGGTGCACCTGCCCCTTTCTCCTGCGTCAGTTTTCTGATGCACTTTAGTGAGTTTAGATAGTGAGTTCCATGTATTTTTTCCTGTTGGAACTTCTGCTTGTTCCTGACTTTTCCATTCGTCCACTGCCTGCCCAGACCTCCCATCTGTGAGCCTTCTACCCTTCTGCTTGTGACCTGACTATGTCTCAATCTATCCCTTCCGTACCATGCCTTTATGACAGCCATCGACGTGAGTATCCATGTTTGGAGAAGTGACCTGGGAGTTCCCTGCAACCAAGTCCAGATCCCTTGTAAAAGGAGTTAAAGGGTGAAGACCAGTGGACTCCTTAGACCCCGCGGCTCTGCATGACTCTACGCCAAAACCCATGTTTGACACTGAGGATCAACCATCGTCCATGACAAAGAGGTTATAATGTGTTACTACAATATCAAAAAGTATTCCTAAAGTATTAATTAGTATAATAGGAGTGATATCATTACTGGCTAACCAGAAAATATATTTTCAAGCCCTTGCAGCACAGAGGCCCGATCTTTAGGCAGGTTTACAAATGTATTATTATTTCTTTACAGTATTCGGTTAAGAAGACAATTAGGTCTATGCTAATGGATTTTCTCACCATACCAGCTCCTACTATCAAATAAAGGCAGCCCACCAATCTGCTAATCACCTCTGGTCAGGAAAGTTCAGGCTGACCACAAATTTTAATGTGGTGTTACACAACAACCATCCCAATGGGTGGTCAACCAAGCAAGAACCGTACATGGTTGGGTCAATTCCACCAGAGTGAGAATTATTCTTTTTTATCTGCTAATAAAGAGGTCCATGATGTCGAAATGCTTGTTAGAAATATTTTCACCAGTACCAGGGTAAATCTGGGTCGATCTCTAATTTAAGCCTCATACAAATCAAAATCTTTATTGAGCAAGGTAGACTCACACAAAAATGTTGATTTTAAAGGGGTTGTCTCACTACATTTATTAATCTTACCTCAGTTCTGTTTTCTTGGTTACATTTTGAATTCCGGGACTTGATTACTGGCTTCAACTAGGCTGCAGTAGAAGCCAGGTCGGTAGCTATAGCAACCAGTGCTGGCAGTCTAGCAGGAGAGAGTGAACAGGTCTGTAGCTATAGCGACCAGCACTGGCAGCCTATCAGGAAAGAGAGATCAGGTCTGTAGCTATAGCGATCAGTGCTGGCAGCCTATCAGGAGATATCAAACAGGTCTGTAGCTATAGCGTCCAGTGCTGGAAGCCTATCAGGAGAGATCAAACAGGTCTGTAGCTATAGCGACCAGTGATGGCAAGCTATCAGGAGAGATCAAACAGGTCTGTAGCTATAGCGACCAGCGCTGGCAGCCTATCAGGAGAGATGGAACAGGTCTGTAGCTATAGCGACCAGTGATGGCAAGCTATCAGGAGAGATCAAACAGGTCTGTAGCTATAGCGACCAGTGATGGCAAGCTATCAGGAGAGATCAAACAGGTCTGTAGCTATAGCGACCAGTGATGGCAAGCTATCAGGAGAGATCAAACAGGTCTGTAGCTATAGCGACCAGTGATGGCATCCTATCAGGAGGGATCAAACAAGTCTGTAGCTATAGCGACCAGTGCTGGCAGCCTATCAGGAGAGACTGAACAGGTCTGTAGCTATAGCGACCTGAGGAGCTGATGCAGCCCATACAAGACGGGATATCTAGGAATAGGTAGGACACTGTTAATGGACACATATTGCAAAGTGTCTTGTTTTTGCAAGATCTTCAACAATCCTTGTAGTGAGACAGCCCCTCTAAGTTTGGCCGACAGTGGTGTTAAATAAGAACAGGAAAGCTTTACCTGGCAATCCAAGCATTAGGGACAGTACTACTACATAAAGAATTAACAAAACTAAAACATTTTGTTAAAAATGCAAACAAAAAGTACGAAATAAAATCTCATTTTTTATGGCTTAGGTAAGTAGTCGGTAGAGATGTTATTGCGACTGGGATCTTACCTGGAGAGTAATAGTCGTACACTGTGACAGATCCAGGCTGAATGTTTCCTACTTTAAATTGTTGATGAAGGTTGAATTTCAGGCAATCTTCTACCTTATGAGACACCTAAGATAAAAGTGTTAATAAGAAAATAAGAATAAAACACAAAACACAAAAAACTTAAAAAATAAATGATCTTTAATACATGGTTGATGAGGACTGACGTCCAAAGAATTGTATTAAAAAAAAAAAAAAATCTTTTTATCAACCATAAATTTCTACCCTTCCGAACTGCAGTGAAATCAACAGATTCTCTTGTTTTCACAGTAGTTGAAAGACAATACAACCAGAAATTATAGGCAGGATACCAAGTGGTGACATTCCGCATCCCACTAAATAATAATGCCATCATAAAGACATCTATGCCACAAAGGGGAGTTGAGATCGTAATTTGGCTGGTTTAGAAAGCCCAATTTGATATACCTTTTAGGGAAATTGGAACAATTACTCCTGGTCCCCCACCCTCCCATAGATTACAACAGGTTTCCAGGGATCATCCTATCATCGGGCATTGTCCAAAGGTTTGATGACAAATAACAGCTACAAAGGACACTATTTTTCATTTAAAAAATCAGCAACCATTTTCAGTTTTAAAGGGAATTTGTCATCAAAAATTACTTATTATTTAACTCATGTTTTTATGTTCAACATTTTTAAAGAATTTTTGGTTATATTTATTTAAAATTTTCCAGATCACTTTCAATATTTTTTAATAATTCTTAAGTCCTGCAGTTTTCACTTTGGCCACTAGGCCTAATAATCGTCTGACACTTCCTGTTCTGTAGAGAGAGATTCTCAGCTGTCTGCTCATTATCAGCACAAAGAGGGTCAAACTGAAAGGAGACACCAGTGTGAATAGATAACACAGGATAGTCACAGTTCACAGGTCACAGAGCATGACTAGAAAACTCCCCTCAGTCAATGGTACGGAGTCAGTCTTAAGTCTCCTATGTGCATGAAGCTACTGTAAAGCATCTCTCTGACTGCTGTTAAAGCAGTGCAAACAAGGCCTAGTGGCCAAAGTGAAAACTGCAAGACTCAAGAATTATTAAAAAATTTGAAAGTGATATGAAAAATTAAAAAAAAAAAAAAAAAATTCCTAAAAAATGTGTTTAACATAAAACGGACTTAACCCTTAAGCCAACAGCCCTGAAAAGTAGTTAATGACCAGAACATTTTTTTTAGTATTTGCCTCCTTGCGTTTCAACAGTTGTAACTTTTTTATTTTTTCAATGAAGCAGTTAAACGAGGCCTCGTTTTATTCGAGACAAGTTGTACTTTATGTGGTAATAGTTTAAATTCGCTTATAAATAATTGTAGTATTTTTTATTTTTTTTTAAATTTTTTTTTTTTTTACACCATTCACATTTCAAACTTAATAACTTGTTAGATTTATTCTACAGGTTATTGCGGTCGTGTGTGATACCTAATATGTGGAGGTTTTTTTCGTGTGTGTAATGTATGCACAATTATTTTTTATTAAATATTTATTTTTATTTTATTAATTATTTTTTATTCTTTTATTTTTTTACACTTTTTATGTTTTTTTTACTTTTTTTTTTTAAACCCATGAAGGGAGAACTGTGTTAATTTTTTTTTTTTTTACACACTTAGTAATGTATTAGCATATTCATATACTGTATGCTAATACATTATAATCTGTGTCACTTTGACACAGGCAGTGATTTGGGACAGCACACAGTGCATCCTGGTCACTGGCTTGTTACACAGAGACAAGCCCTGGGCACTCTAGGTCCCCAGGGCTGACTGTGCAGCCGTTCCCTGAGCTCTGTCGGGTCACCGGGTGTTCCGATCACCCGACAGAGCAGGGGAACCCTTTGATTGCGCTGCGGTAACGCACCGTCGCAATCAAAGGGTTAAAGCACAGGGTTGTGGAGGTTTCCCCCGCTACCCGGTGCTCGCAGGGGATGCTCTGGGATTGGGGACTGTGTAGTACAGCCCCGATCTCAGCGCAGCTGCGGTGCCGGGTGCCGCAAACTCCGGTGTCTGCAGCGACGTCAAAAGACGTCGCTGCAGACGAACGATCTGAAATGCCCGATGCCAAAAGACGGTGGGCGGTCGTTAAGGGGTTAAAATTTTCCACATCACTTTCAATATTTTTAATCATTCTTAAGTCATGCAGTTTTCACTTTGGCCACTAAGCCTAATAATATTCTGACACTTCCTGTTCTGTAGAGAAAGATTCTCAGCTGTCTACTCATTATCAGCACAAAGAGGGTCAAACTGAAAGGAGACACCAGTGTGAATAGATAACACAGGATCCACCAGTCACAAGAGGAGATGTCACAGTTCACCCTTTCACCTCCCTGCACATTGATTCCTACCACAGGTCACAGAGTATGACTAGAAAACTCTCCTATGAAGTCAATGGACTAAAGTCGTTCTTAGTCTCCTATGGGCATGAAGTTACTGTAAAGCATCTCTCTTACTGCTGTTATCCCGCTTACCGCCGGAGCCAGTTTTGGCCTCTCTGACAGGAGGCCCTAATTTGAAATCTGTTTCATGTGTCACTTTATGTGAGAATAACTTTTTTTTTTTAATTTTATTTTTTAAGAATTTTACTTGAATCCTTCAAAGCAATTAATATGATAAAGGTTCAACATCAGTGAAGATAACATAATAGTTCATGACAATTATTAAGAGTACAGATAGTAGAGTAAGTGGCGAGGATTCATTTTCTTTTTGTCCAAACATAACACATTTGGCTATTGAAACATTACAACTTTGTCTTACGATTGTTATCAAGCGATATTTTAAGATTTAGAGGTACCATCGACTGATTAGATTAAATAGTTATCCAACACAAAACTAAACATCAAACTGTTAAACTAGCAGCTGTCGCACAGGCACTTTTCCTTTCCAGTGTGAGCGGCATTCCCCTTGATTTGGGTGGTGGGTACACTCCCATATGTGGTACTCATTGCTCCCTGGAGTAACATCCGGTGGGTGGAGTCTGAGGCAAATGGTCTGCGATCTGTGGTCCCCCGATTGTGACGTTTTGGGGGCAGTTAAGCCGTGTATGGGTTTGGTTTTGACCTGTGCGGGTGATCTTCAGACTCCACATGGCTGCGATCCCCGGGCTTATCTAAGCTTTCTTCGAACCAGCCCATGTGAGATGTCTATAAGGAAGAGGGTCGGTAGGCTTCCGGTTTCTGGCTGCCCAGTGGTGTCTAAGTTCACCTATAGGGTCGTCCCCAGCCATTTGTCGCTGTAGGACCGTTGTGCTTACCAAAGCATTTTGTATAGGTTGTTTTGTTGTTAATGAATGGGTATTGGATATAAACTGGGCCCCATATCTGGAAAAATTTTTCGTTTTCTTTCTTTTTGATTGCGAGGCCTCCACCCAATCCATTCCCTCAGCAGGATATGACACTTCTCCAGAGAATAATCATCTTTGGGCCCTCAGGTTGGAGCCATCTGGAGGAGATGGACTTTCCGCGCACATGCTGCTAAAATATAGAGCAGATGTAATCTCCTGCCACTGATGTGGTCGATCCCCTACATGTCCAAATAGCGCCCAGGAAGCCGATGGTTCAAAGTTGGCAGTACTTTTTGTTTGCTGGTAAGTTGCAATATTCTGCCAGTACGTTCGAGCCACCCGACACTCCCAAAGGCAGTGGTATAAGTCTGCCTTAGGCGAGGCACATCTAAAAGCATGTATCCGAATTGTAGGATTCCCATTTAAACACTATGATCGGGGTAAGATAGGGCTTTGTGCATAATTTTAAGCTGCATCTCTATGTATCTAGCCGAGGTAGTACTTTATGGGCCATGGATATTGGTGTTTAAGATGAGGGTCGGCTGCAGTGCAGGATCTCTTTCCGGCCCATTTCTTTAGTTGCGTGCAACCGCGGTATGGTCCCGACATTCTGTAAGATATTTATATGTGTTGGACAGGAGTGCGTTTATGGGATGTGGTCTGAGTAAGGTATCCCCGAATGTGGAGATCACCAGTCCCTGTTTGTCATTAAACCCAATAGTTTCCCTACAAATAGCTGGTGGCCTGCTCTAATGAAAAAAAAGGGATAGGTGATATCACGGGAATACGTTTCGCAGTTCTGCATAGTATAAGGAGTATGGGTTAACCGGATTTCTCCTGTGCTTACAATACCAAGTCCCTGCTGTGTGTTGCCTTAAAGAACCCATGTGGCCTGCCTCCCGGAAAGTCTGGGTTTTGTAATAGGGATCGGTATATAGAACAAGTAGGTGATAATCCCTCAGCTGCTAATTTTGTTCAACGCCCTGCCATATGGAATGAGCCAGGGTGTTATTGCGTGCATCTTGTGGGGATGCTTGGCAAACGGTGGTGAAGAAAATTTATTAGTGCGGATCCCACGGTATGACAAGGTGTCCAGTGAATACATGTGAACATTTCATCGCATTTTCCCATCCGAGAATAACGCGCAAGGCCGCAGGTTATAGAGGACGAACATTAGGATACCCAAACCCCACTTGACTTCGGCAGCTCCTGTAGTATATGGAAAGGGATGCGGGCAGCGGCCACCTCCCCAGATGAAGCCGCGGTAATCTTAGAGATATGTTTTTCCATCTTTCGGTCGCAGGTACAGCGGAAACATCTGGAGGAGGTACAGTAAGCGTGGAATCTCTGATCATTTAAGGAGATTCAATCTTCCATGAAGGTGAGCGGGATATGCTCCAATTTTTTAGGGTCTGCTGTAGGTTCGAGATATATTTTTTGCAAGGTTTAGCTCTGTAGTCGGGTCGAAGTTCCTAGTTAGCTGTCATACCAGGTACTAGGGTGGAGGTGCACCATTAATCGGGTGAGATGTGGGCCCATAGGGTATTGAGGGGCCCTTAGGAGCATCCCTCACTTTTTTCTACAATTGATGTTTATATCCGATAGCCCGCCTTTATCTCGTATTTCTGCTAGGATGCCGCCCAGTGTCAACCGCTTAGCCGGTCAGAAACCATCAAGAGCAGGTCATCCGCATACGCGGTTAATTTTGTCGTTGCCTTTAAAATTAATTGCATTGGAATCGTGGGGATTGAGAGATGTAAATATAAAAGAGGGTCTAGGGAGAGATTAAAAAAAATAGGGGAAAGGGGGCAACCTGTTTTTGCTCCCCCTTAATAGGTCCATTAGTTGGGGATGGTGACCATTCAGAGCAGGGATTGGTGCTATTCGTGTGTTAAAATGATCCATAGAACGGAGAAAAAACCGAACCAAAACCCCGACCTGCCAGGGTGGCGGCGAGAAAACGGGCCACGCCACTTTGTCAATAAGGCTTTTTCCGCATCCAGGCTAAGTAGATGGAGACCGGTTGGGCTGGGGTCTTGGGCCGCATGGTCTGCCGTCGCCGCCACCTGAACAATTTCTGTAGCGTGGCGGTCCCTAACAAACCCCCGACTGATGTGGATGGATAATATGGGGGAGGAAAGATTGGGGCATCGATTCGCATAAATTTTTGCTTAAAGTTTATATCAAAATTCAGGAGGGAGGATTGGACGGTAGGATGTTATCTGGTAGGATCTTTGTAGGTTTTAAGAGGAGAGTCGTCCTGGAATCCAAGAATGAGTCACCTTCCGAGTTGTCCATGTATTGGAGGAGTTATATAGTTTTGTGAGATAGGGGATGTGTTCGGACTTGAGAATTTTATAATATTCGGATGAAAAGCCGTCGGGCCTGGGGTTCCCGTTGGCATGATGAGGTTATCGCGATGCGAACCTCCGCCTCCTCAATAGCCTTTTTAGCCCGTACGTTGCTCATCTGTGATTCCAGGAGATTAATAAACTCCCAGGAAACTCGGACACTTTTAGTTGTCATATGGAGTAGCACTATAAAGGGACTCATAGTAAT
The DNA here is from genome assembly GCA_025379985.1 of Phyllomedusa bahiana. Lineage (NCBI taxonomy): Eukaryota > Metazoa > Chordata > Amphibia > Anura > Hylidae > Phyllomedusa > Phyllomedusa bahiana. Next base: position 25,450 of record JAODAL010026103.1, read on the forward strand.
CAGTAAAAGGCTCTTTCGGATTGCCTCAGGATCTGTGAGGGTAGATCCGTTGCGGGCATTTGATGGAAGAATTTGGGGGGGTGTTCTCCTGGTGTGGTGAGTTCGCTAAGAGCCTGCCGTGTCTACCTCCCCATCTATAAAATTTGTTCGGGTGGCCTGGTAACATGCATGTGTTGCCTGGCTGCAGGAAAAGGCTTCTAGTAGGCCTCGGGTTTCCCGTAGTTTGGAGCGATTTTCAATGGAGGGGAGGACTATATGTGCTCCTGTGCATGGTGGACCGCTTGAAGTAATTCCGAAATTTTTGGTGATGGGCCCTATGCTTCACCCCTTTTTTTTCCCCCCCCCCCCCCCCCTTTTCCCACATAGCTAAGGATGTTGCCTCTCATTACAGCTTTGCTCGTCAACCACAACAGGGGAAGATTGTCCCTATGCTGAGCGTTATCACTACTGAACTGGAGCCATTGTATCCTTAGGAATTCCTGAAAGTCTTCAGATTCGTAGAGATAACTGGGGAAGCGCCATATTCTAGGCGTTGGGGGAAGAGTGAGTACCAGGGTCATGTCACTTGGCGCATGATATGAGGCTGCGATCGGTAGATGCAGGAGTCCGTAATTGTTAGCGTATAGAGAGGTGGAGACCAGATCTTGTCTATACTAGAGTATGTGTTGTGACTCCGAGTAAAAGGCTATTGACGGTCAGAAGGGTTAGTCGCCTTCCAGTGGTGGTATAAATTCAGGTTTTTCTAGCAGTGCTCCAAGTGTGGACTGTGGGGAGGTCCTACTTGTTGTTGGGTGTGATTTATCTAACGTGGGGTTCAAGGATGTGTTGAAGTCCCCTGCTATTAACATGTTCGAGTAATCCCTTTGCATGAGGAATTCCTGTATGCGAGCAAAGAAAGGGCCATTAGGGGCATTTGGGGCGTATAAGTTAACTATGGTGTAAAATTTTGTTTTTTGCGGATTTATAACTTTAGAAAGAAGGAATCGGACCTTCCATCATCTGGAATTGCTGCTCAACTATTTCCTGAAAACTTCAATCCTGATACGAAAATATACAGCAACTCCTCTGGATTTAGACTTATAATTTGCCACTATCGGGGGGATCGAGCCATGCGGCCCCGATAGGGACAAAACCACCCGCCTTCCAATGGGTTTCCTGGAGACAGAAAATGTCTGCCCGGAACCTCTTTAATAACATTTAAGAATCTTTCGTCTTTTTTCGGGGGTGTTCAAGCCTGAAATGTTCCAGGAAATTAATTTCAAGGATGGGGGTGTGCTCACTGAATCTTCTTGACTACGGCTACTCATCCTGTATCTCTGAATGGGGGAGTAAAAATTGTTGTGTGTAATCGCGGGTGATGACCGAAGGCGTCCCAGCGAGCGCCTCGAGCATCTAACCTGTCAGGGGGGACCTCTCGGAGGATTCTCACTTGAGGAGGGGTGACTGTGCGAGTCAGTAAATCTTTTAACCATCTCCATAAACCATATAACTGAATAGGAGCATGCCAACGGGGCTCCAGAGTCGACATAGTCAACTGGACTTTAGTCGGCCCTAGAGACCCAGCCGTGCTCAGCATATCTGTCAGAACATTTTGCTGAAGTAAAAGATTCTAAAGCAGAAAAACATTAAAGATCCTATAATCTTAAAAGCAGGGAAAATTGAGAAAAAGAATTTCGAAAACTTCCGAGGAGTTTCGAACAATCTTCGTCGCCCAGCCTCTATGAATTGTATGGATTACAGTTCTGGGCAGTCAGGGTAGTCTAGCCTCGTTCCTGTGGGAGGAAGTGACGTGCCGCCTCTTCAGGGGAGTCATAGAACACCACCTGACCGTTTTCTTGTACTTTCAATCTCGCGGGGTACAGTAATTGGAAGCGAATGTCCTGGTCATGAAGGTGTTTGCATACTGAATGAAAGGCTTTTCTCTTCATTGAAACTTGTTGAGAGAAGTCTTGGAAAATGAGTATTTTCTCTCCCTGCACTCTGACCTCCCTCCTCTGTCTGTTGGATTTTAAAGAATTTTTCTTTGAATGTACAGTGTGAAATCTGGCTATAAGAGGTCGTGGTCTTCCCGCTGTTCACCTCTTATTCCATACGGTGGGACTTCTCAATTAGATGGGGTCTTCTGGGGTGGGTCAAGTTCTAATGTTGTTGCTAGATCCGTGACCAAGTAGGTAGCCAGGGCATCGGGAGGTACAGATTCCGGCACCCCTATGAAGCGTAGGTTGTTTCGACGTTCTCTGTTTTCCAAGTCTTCCAGTTTATTCTGGAGTGTCTCGATGGTGCGGAGGTGAGTTGCAGTGGTGTCGTCAACTCTAGCGATGCTGTCTTCCATTTCAGCTGTGCGGGATTCCAAGTCGGCTATTTTCTGGGAGTTGTTCGAAATTTGCAAGAGAGCGGTGTCTATTGATGTCTGTGCCGCGTTGATTGAAGCCTGTAGGACATCAAATCTCCTGTCAAAAAGTGGGAGCAGGATACGAGAGACCTCCTGTGCTAGTGTCGTGGCCGAGGTGGTAGGAAGGTCCAGATTAGCTTCAGGGTGCTGCATCTGGGGCATCACAGGTGGTGTGGTCGCTTGTGTATCATTTGGAGCCGACATTATTGCTGGAGGTCGCGGGTGTCGTGCGGCCGCTGCAGGGCTAGTAATCGGTTTCTGTTGTGGTTTTGGAGTACGCTTAGCTTTTTTTCACTGCGTAGAAGAGCGGGTATTTCTGCTCGGGGTCTGCCTAGAAACAAATTTGTCCATAATCCTAGGATCTGCTCTTTGGCGTTTCAAGGGATGCCAAGTAGTATATTGGTCAGGCGGTTACTAGGCGTGCGCAGCAGATTATTTGCTACAGGGTAAGACCAGACTGAATAGTATAAGCTGGGCGACTTTTGGAGATAAAGAGCTATTCTGTGGGACTACATGACAGATAAAGTCACCGCTGGGTCACATTCAATTTTGCAGCCTACATCTGTGCGTTTTCAAAGTAAGCTAAGGGGTTGCCTGATTGACCTAGCCCCGCAATTTGCAAGTTTCAAGAGCTGTGCATAGATCCCTCTAGATGCACTGTCTGCCTGCAAAAACCATTAAGTGTTCAAGGAATCAGAGTCCTCTATGGAGACCGTCAGGACTAAGCAGCCACCAGTCTCTGTTTACAGTTGATATAGTGCATATAAGTGCTGCGCTATTGCAGAGTAGATGACTCGTTATCAGGCAGAGGGACTGGTGTGGAAGTGGCCTTGGGGCACAGGGCTGTCCTCTGGATGAGGAGATATAGGGTTGGTGCAGCGGCGCGTGTATAGCGGCTGCAAACCGCGCCTGCGTCCTTTTTTTTTTTTTTTTTTTTTTAAGAATGCCCCAGCTGTTTTCCCCGCCGGTCTTTCAAAGATGGCTGCCGCTGTGGGAGAGAGCGGTGGGGAATGGTGTGCCCTCGTACCAGAAGTTAGGGGTCAGGCTGCGGGCCGTTAGAGGGCCTTAAGTTTGGGGGTTGCTGAGGCCTGTTACGTCCCCTTCCCTTCGGAGCGGTCTCACCTCACTGTGGCCGCCCGGCGACACCTCTGCAGGATGATGCAGCGCGGTCAGTTCTCCCAGTCAGGGGCACGTGTGGCAGCAGGTCCGGTGTAGCGCCCGCGCCTCGCCTCCGGTCCAGCAGTCCGGTCACTCCGGTCGTCAGCAGCTCTGGGAGTCCCCGGGATGATGCCGTCCGCAAGTCACTCCGCGGCCTCAGGCAAGCTGGTCTCCACCACGTTAGGCGTCCACTGCCTGCTGCCGTTGGACAGCCGGATGCGCAGCAGTCTCTCCTGGTCAGAGAGGACGGCGGGGTGGATCCGCGGCGGGATGCCGCCGCCCTCAGTCTGCGGCTCCGATCTCGGCAGGTACAGGATGCGCCTGTAATTCCCCTCCGCCGCCTCACCCCTCGGCCTCCGTCAGTCGCGGCTTCTGCCGCTGCCTCCGGCCCTCACGTGATGTGGCCACGCGGCTGCAAAGGCCAGTATGAGGCGTTGTGCGACTCCGGACCACAGGGTCTATTAGATGGGCTCGTCGTACCTCACGGTGTCCGACTATCACTGCCAGCTAGAGGTTGAGCAGGCGAGGGCAAGCTGTGTTCCGATGTGCGGGGATTCGGTCGCAGCAGCCACCGGGCTCCATTAAGAGGCCGCCATCTTGCGTTACCGCCCCCGGAAGTCGAGAAAACTTTTGACACTTTGTAAAATATCCAGGTGATTCAGAGATTGTTTTCTCGTTACACCATTGTGTTTAAGATAGATAAGAATTTTGGTCCAAAAAATGATTGTTTATTTGTGAAAAATATTCAAATTATGGTGAAAAATTTTAAAAATTTACAATTTCAAACTTCCAAAAATTTCTGATGTAAGACAGAAGTTATTCCACTCAAAATAGTTTATAACTAGCATCTACCATTATGTCTGCTCTGTAGTTTGGATCATTTTTTTAAATTCTTTTTTTTTTTTCGACATTAGGGGCTTATAAAATTTAGTAGTAAAAAATTTTTTTCAAAAAAAAAAAAAAAATAAAAAAAAAAAAAATTTTCAAGAAAATTTCAATATACATATTTTTAGGGACCAGCCAGTTCTACGTGGGCTTTGATTGACTGTATGTTAGGATACCCCATAAAATGACCTCATTAATAGAAACTACACCCCTTAAGTATTCAAAAAGCATTTAGAAGTTTTTTAACCCAATAGGTAGTATCATCAGAATTATAAGCAAATGTGGAAGTGAAACTTTCAAATATTTCATTTTTTTGCAGATTTTCTATATTAGATTATTGACACGAATACGGTAAATGTGATCAGGGAAATGCAAATTATATTGATTCCCAGATTTCTGCCAGTTTTCAGAGACTATCCCATATGTGGCCCTAGTGCATTATTTGGCTCAACCACATGCCCAGAATAGGAGGAGCACCTACTGGACTCTGGGGGTCTCATTTTCTTACAATTTTATTTAGGGGCCCATTTTCAGGTTTGACGGGACACCCTAGTTCCAAAAACGTAATAATACCCCTAAAAAGACCCCATATTGGAAACTACACCCCTTACGGAATATATCCTGAGGTGTAGAAGTTATCTACCCCACAGGCGTTTAACAAGTTTTTTTAGTTGCAGTTCGGGCTCTGATAATAAAAAAATATATATTTTTTCCAATATCTGCAATTTTAGCTGAAAATGTTTAATTTTTTACAAGGATCTTGAAAAAAAAGCTCAAAATTGTGTTACGCAATTTGTCTTCCAAGTTCGGGCAAGACCCTAATGTGGGTGTAAAATGCTGTTTGGGCGCATAGGCAGGGGGTACAAGGGAGGGAGAGCTATTTGGCTTTTGGCGCACAGATATGGTGGGGCACATGTCGCATCTACAAAGCCCCAAAGTACTTTAAAACAGGTGAACCTTCAAGAAGTTGCTCCATTTTGGAATTCAACGCCCCTCAGGGATCTCACCATGGGTGTATTTGCATTTTGGGCGCACAGGTGATTCCGTAGTTTTTTTTTAGCATGGGCCTGGAACTGGAGGGGGGAAACTGCAGTTCCGCAATTGTTTTTGGGCTTCATTTTTACATTATTCGCCATACAGTATAAATGACGGGATAACTTTACTCTGGGGGTCGGTCAAATTTCAATGATTAAATTTTATATAGTTTTTTATGTTTTATTACTTTTACCACAATAGAAGCGCGTTTTATAAAAAGTTGCGTTTTTAAGTTGTCGTATTTGTCTGCATAGCATTTATTAATTTTTTGCATATGGAGTGCTTGTGGGTTGTTTTTTTCGTGATGAGTTGATGTTTTTATTGATACAATTACGGGGGCATATGATGCTTTGATCACTTTTTATAAGGTTTTGTGAAGCATTTTGTACAAAAAACCAGCAACCTGGTAGTGTTTTTATTTTTATTTTTACAGCCGGTCAATGTGCCGTCTATTAAATGACATGATAGTTTTACTCAGCAGGTTGATTCGATTACAGCGATACCAATTTGTATATTTGTCGTAATGTTTTACTGCTTTTTAACAAATAAAAAAAACATTTATTTGAAAGGAAAACACGTTTTTGCATAACCGCAGTCTGAGAGCCATAACTTTTTGTATTTTTCTGTGATATGAGCTGTATAGGGACTTTGTTTTTGCGGGTTGAGTTGACGTTTTTATTGGTAATATTTTTGGGGGGACAAAGACTTTATGATCGCTTTTAAATTTTTTTTTGGAAGGCAGGTTGAAGGAAAATACTGCAATCCCTAGCAGTGTTTTATATTTTTATTTTTATTAGGCGTTACCGTGCAGTATCCGTGACAAGTTAGTTTTAATCTGTGGGTTGAGACAGATTACGTGATACCCAATTTATGTAGTTTTTTTTTTGAAAGCACAATTTTTTTGAAAAAAGTGTTTTTATTGTGTAAAAACAATATTTATGCATAGCTATCATCTATAGCCAGAACTTTTAATTTTTCGGTATTACAGAGCTGTGTAAGGACTTTTTTTTTGCGGGAGTGAACTGTCGTTTTATTGGCATCATTTGATGTTGATATGGTTTTTGATTAATTTTTACTCCATTTTATGTGCTGCGGATGAACAAAAATCGCTATTCGTGATGTTTTTTGGGGGTTTTTTTTACGGCGTTCACCGGATGGGTTAATTAACATGACAGATTTTATAGGGTAGGGGCGATACGCACGCGGCTGATACCAAATATGGGTATTTATTTATTTTGATCTTTTTTAGGGCGTTGGCGTTTGTAAAGGGAAAAGGCGATGTACGTGTTTTTATTTATTTTTTGTGTTTGTGTTTTACTTTTTTACACTTTTTTTTAACTTTTTCATACTTTTTTATCACTTTCCCCTCAGGGGGGAATTGCATGGAACGATCGTCAGATCATTCATGCATTAGGAAAATCAGCTACAGTATTTATAGCTGTATCCTGAGTCTCCATGGCAACTGTCTGTCTCGCTGCCCACAATGCATTGTGGGCATCGTGACGTCACCAGACAAACCGGATGCTGTCATTTCAGCGTCGGGCTGCCTGGTAGGAGATCTCAGTAGCGGCGCTCAGGCCGTATACTGCGCGAGACTCTTCGGGCAGGCAGGAGCTCACTCCTTGCCGCCCCGCGAACCGCACGATGTCGCGACCCTCGATGTCGCGACTTCGGGGGGGGTTAATCCACCGCGGACGGAGCGCACTCGGCCGTGGGGGGTTGCCGGCATGATGCCACAGCGGTAATATAACGCAGGGTTCCATGCCGCGATCTTGGCGCTCCGCTTGTGAGGCGCAAGATTGCCGTGGAAGTATCATACGGCAATTTTTGCGGGAACCCCTACCCGACCATTGCCGTATGAGTACGGCAAATGTCGGTAAGGGGTTAAAGCAGAGTGCAAACAAGGCCTAGTGGCCAAGTGAAAACTGCAAGACTCAAGAATTATTAAAAAATATGAAAGTGATAGGAAAGATTAAAAAAAAACAACCAAAAATTCCTTAAAAAATGGGTTTAACATAAAAACGGGACTTAATGACTCATTTTTTGATGACACATTCCCTTTAAGGAGTTATCTCTAAAGACAATACTTGTCAATAAATCTTGAGGTGTGGATCAAACCCCAATAGCACCTCTATGAGTCAGAACGGAGGTTTATTCCTGTGGACAAGCTCCCTCTCCGACAAACCCAAGTCTTCAGAGCAAAAACAAACAACTTCTTACCTTGTCAATGTACAGAATCAATGTGCCCTTATCAGATTCTTCTTTGTTGATTTCAAAGTTGGAGAAGTATTTGTCCACTCCTCTTTTAAGCTGCATATAAGGAAAAGTTCACTTTTTACAAATATTGGAAAAATCACAAAAAAGGTTCAAGATCAAGAACATCAACAGATACATAGATGCACCAGTATACACACCATGCAAATCGAATAGATTTCAAGTAAAAAGCAGAGATCTAACATAAAAGCCCTCAGTAGTATTGTCATATTGTTAAAGGCAGTGTTCACACGGCTTATTCAGACGTATTGCGGGACGGGATTTCGCCCAGCATTTAAGGCTTGAATAAGGGGCGGGGGAGCTGCTCGCGGCCCCATAGACAATGCTTTTTTTACGGCGCGTATGCACCGTATAAATTTGCATGTACACTTTTCACTCCACCCCCGCGGCGGATTCGGCGTGCGAGGAGGAGAGACGAATCATAGTTCTCTATGAGAAAACTGTGGATACCGTAGTTAATGGGCGGATTGGAGACGTATGACAGCGCAAAATCCGCGCGCAGTACGGCTCCAATCCGCGCCCAAATAAGCCGTGTGAACGAGGCCAAACTGGTCATCCATCAAATAAATAGTCAAGTGGATGAATCCTCAAATCCAAATGATGTACAGTACTTGCACAAGAAATATAAATATGGACAGGAGATACCTAGTTCATGTAGACTGAATGGGCTCCCTATGGACTGGTCTACAGGAGAAACCGAGTTCATGTAGACCGAATGGGGGCCCTATGGATTAGTGTTCATCTGAGAGCTTTCTCATATGTATAACCAGCTTAAATGGGTTTTCTCACCACAAGGATTAGCTTTTAACATCTAAAAAAAGGTAAATGGAGGTTATTACCAAATACATTGCTTCTATGATTTTGCTTTGTTCAGGAGATAAAAAGGATTTTATCTACTGTTAGTATACGCATGTTTATTTTGGATACCAACCACCTCTCTTTTATCTCATTGCTCCAAGTTGTTGTCCTACCATGGTAAGTCACTTCCTGCTGAGTCTTATCTCTAGCATACAAGCTTGTTTAACTAAGTTAATGACAAGTTTTAACCCTTAGATATCGTTAGCGTTGTGCCTTACAGATCACAAACCCCGCACCATACACGTATCAGGAAAAACAAGAATAGCGACCTGATATGCCAATTGCATAGACCCCCCAACAGCTACCGGGGAATGAGATCGAACGCCTGTGGGGCCCGTGAAACAAGGGAGAAAAAACCCTTTTCGTTTTCAGAAGGTAAACAAAACCTCAAAATTTTTAAAATTTAAAATTGGTAAACCCTGGGCCGCACAGGTCAGAACATTGAAGGATATTTCAGATACGCATAGCTTGTTTGGATGAAAATTAGAGGGTAATTTTCTTTTGACAACGGGAAAAAACCATTTAGGAATTATATCTGGTGAAAAACCCCCCTCATCAAAGAAAAACAAGAGGCCATGGGGGAATCATTTTCTCTTTAAAAGGAAAAACGCAAAAATAACCCGATTTTAAAAAATTTGTTATTGCAAAAGAATCGTTGGCAATCCTTGGATAACGTCAGCCCCAAATCCTCCTCCTCTCTATATAAATTTATAATATAATATTTATATTAAAAATATATATATATATATATATATAAATAATAATAAAAATTTTATTTTTATAAAATAAAATATAAATTTTATTATATAAATTTTTAAATTTTTTATATTTATATATAATTTTTAAAAATAAATATATAATAATGACCCATTCAAGATAAATATTTATTTTTACACAAAAAAAGATTTTTTTTCCCCTGGAATACCCTGAAATTACCTTGGAAAATAAAAAATTGTACAACCCCTGTAAATGCTTTGTTGGATAAAATGAAAAAAAAATTCAACAGAGGGGTACCAACGGTACACCGGTACACTCTTCTATTCAACCTTATAAAGGGGGTGTTGGCACCAAGTGTTCAATTCTCTCAAGCATACCCAGGGGAAATTAAAGGAGTTTTCTTACCATAATCACTGGCTTTTAACATGTAGGGACAAGTAAATGAAGACTTTACCAAATACATTGCTGTTTTGATATTGCTTTTTTGGGTAGGGATAATAGGTTTTTTCTCCCAAAGTTCACACAAATTTCCTTAGGGATTTCACATGGGGGTATTGGGGGGGCATATTGTACGCATCACAATACGCCGTGTGTTTTACAAGTACGCGTTGTCCAGTGCGTATTTCTAAAGGACAGGTGTCCGGCCCCCGGCCAGCCCCATTCACTTGCATTGTCAGTGGCACTAGGCAGCAAAGAGGTGACTTCACTTTTCTCCCCCGGGCATGTTATGAAATGTCATTTCTCCCCCGGAATGTATAGAAGTCATTCTCTCCCCCGGGGATGTAATATACATGTCCTTCCTCCCGGCATGTAATATGGGCTGTATTCTATCCCCCGGAATGTAATATGACATGTCCCTTTTCCCCCGGCAATGTAATATGACATGTCACTTCTCTCCCCCGGCTATAATATGACATGTCACTTCTATCCCCCGGCATGTAATATGACATGTCACTTCTCTCCCCCGGCATGTAATATGACATGTCACTTCTCTCCCCCGGCATGTAATATGACATGACACTTCTCTCCCCCGGCATGTAATATGACATGTCACTTCTCTCCCCCGGCATGTAATATGACATGTAACTTCTCTCCCCCGGCATGTAATATGACATGTCACTTCTCTCCCCGGAATGTAATATGAAAATGTCACTTTCTCTCCCCCGGCTTGTTTAATATGACATGTCACTTCTCTCCCCCGGCATGTAATATTTACATGACACTTCTTCTCCCCCGGCATATAATATGACATTCACTTCTCTCGCCCGGAATGTAATATGCATGTCCCACTTCTCCCCCGGCATATAATATGACATGTCTCTTCTCTCCCCCGGCATGTAATATTTCATGACACTTCTCTCCCCCGGCTTGTTATTTGACATGTCACTTCTCTCGCCCGGAATGTAATATGACATGTCACTTCTCTCCCCCGGCATGTAATATGACATGTCACTTCTCTCCCCCGGCATGTAATATGACATGACACTTCTCTCCCCCGGCATTTAATATGACATGTCACTTCTCTCGCCCGGAATGTAATATGACATGTCACTTCTCTCCCCCGGCATATAATATGACATGTCATCCCTCCTCGGCATGTAATATTACCATGTCACTTCTCCCCCCGGGATATAATAAAGACATGTTCACCTTTCTCTCCCCCGGCATGTAATATGACAATGTCACTTCTCTCCTCGGCATGTAATATGACATGTCACTTCTCTCCCCCGGCAAGTAATATGACATGTCACTTCTCCCCCCCGGCATATAATATGACATGTCACTTCTCTCCCCCGGCATGTAATATGACATGTCACTTCTCTCCTCGGCATGTAATATGACATGTCACTTCTCTCCTCGGCATGTAATATGACATGTCACTTCTCCCCCCCGGCAAGTAATATGACATGTCACTTCTCTCCCCCCGGCATGTAATATGACATGTCACTTCTCTCCCCGGCATGAAATATGACATGTCACTTCTCCTCCCCCGGCATGTAATATGACATGTCACTTCTCTCCCCCGGCATGTAATATGACATGTCACTTCTCTCCCCCGGCATGTAATATGACATGTCACTTCTCTCCCCCGGAATGTAATATGACATGTCACTTCTCTCCCCCGAAATGTAATATGACATGTCACTTCTCTCCCCCGAAATGTAATATGACATGTCACTTCTCTCCCCCGAAATGTAATATGACATGTCACTTCTCCCCCCCGAAATGTAATATGACATGTCACTTCTCCCCCCCGAAATGTAATATGACATGTCACTTCTCTCTCCCGGCATGTAATATGACATGTCACTTCTCCCCCCCGAAATGTAATTGAAAATGTCACCTTCTCTCTCCCGGCATGTAATATGACATGTCGCTTCTCTCCCCCCGGCATGTAATATGACATGTCACTTCTCTCCCCCGGCATGTAATATGACATGTCACTTCTCTCCCGGCATGTAATATGACATGTCGCTTCTCTCCCCCCGGCATGTAATATGACATGTCACTTCTCTCCCCGGCATGAAATATGACATGTCACTTCTCTCCCCCGGCATGTAATATGACATGTCACTTCTCTCCCCTGGCGTGCTATGAGAGCTATGAATTACCGTAATTGCGGCACATCTTTCGGACGTATTAAAGCACAAATACGCGGTGGAATGCGCGCCACAATTACGCCCAGGGCCGTCTTAACAGCATTATGGACCCCTGGGCAGAGCTGTGCACTGGGCCCCCCAACCAGGCCACGCAGCAGCTCCTAAGTTATATAAATTGCTGCATGGACTGGTCTGGGGACACAGGATGGCTGTCCATGACCCTTATAGCCCCTCCATCATGTGGTCAGCCATCCTGTGCCCCCAGGCCAGACCACGTAGTAATTTATATAACTTAGGAGCTGCCGCGTGGTCTGGCCTGTGGGCACACATTAAGTCATGTAACTTCTGCTTGTGGTCAGCCAGCCATCCTGACCCATGTCACTGTCCCCCCACCCATATGGCCGTGTCACTGTCCCCCAGAGTCTCTCTTATCATATAGTAATGGCCGGCCACATAGCCGTTACAATAGGATAAGAGAGACTCTGGGGACAGTGACACGGGTCCAGGATGGCTGGCTGGCCACAAGCAAAGTTACATGATAGTCACTGTCACTGTTCCCCACCCAAATTGCCATGTCACCTGTCCCCACCCATATGACCGGTCACTGTCCCCCAAACCTTTTGCCGTGTCACTGTCCCCCACCCATATGGCCATGTCACTGTCCCCAACCCATTTGGCCATGTCACTGTTCCCCACCCATTTGGCCATGTCACTGTCCCCCACCCATATGACCGTGTCACTGTCCCCCACCCATATGGCCGTGTCACTGTCCCCCATCCATATGGCCATGTCACTGTTGCCCACCCCATTTTGAGCCATGTCACTGTCCCCCACCCATTTTGGCCATGTCACTGTCCCCCCACCCAAAATGGCCGTGTCACTGTCCCCTACCCATTTGGCCAGGTCACTGTACCCCACCCATTTGGCCATGTCACTGTCCCCCACCCATATGGCCGTGCCCACTGTCCCCCCACCCATATGGACCGTGTCACTGTCCCCCACCCATATGGCCATTCACTGTCCCCCACCCATATGGCCATGTCACATTTCCCCCACCCAATATGGCCATGTCACTGTCCCCAACCCATTTTGGCCATGTCACTGTTCCCCCACCCATTTGGCCTGTCACTGTCCCCCACCAATATGACTGTCACTGTCCCCCACCCATATGGCCGTGTCACTGTCCCCCACCCATAGGGCCCCATGTCACTGTTCCCCCACCCATATGGCCGTGTCACTGTCCCCCACCCTTTTGGCCATGTCACTGTCCCCCACCCATATGGCCAGTCACATGTCCCCCCCATATGGCCGTGTCACCTGTCCCCCACCCATATGGGTCATGTCACTGTCCCCCACCCATATGGCCGTGTCACTGTCCCCCACCCATATGGCCGTGTCACTGTCCCCCACCCATATGGCCGTGTCACTGTCCCCCACCCAAATGGCCATGTCACTGTCCCCCACCCATTACGCCATGTCACTGTCCCCCACCCATATAGCCAAGTCACTGTCCCCCACCCATTGGCCATGTCACTTCCCCCACCCATATGGCCGTGTCACTAGTCCCCACCCCATATGGCCTTCATGTCCCACCCATAGGCCGTGTCAGTGTCCCCCACCCATTGGGCGTTGTCACTGTCCCCCACCCATTGCCATGTCACTGTCCCCCACCCATATGGCCAGTCACTGTCCCCCACCCTATGGCCAAGTCACTGTCCCCCACCCATATGGCCAAGTCACTGTCCCCCACCCATATGGCCGTGTCACTGTCCCCCACCCATTTGGCCATGTCACTGTTCTCCACTCATTTGGCCATGTCACTGTCCCCCACCCATATGGCCATGTCACTGTCCCCCACCCATAAGCCAAGTCACTGTCCCCCACCATAGGCCAAGTCACTGTCCCCCACTCCTTTATGGCCATGTCACTGTCCCCCACCCATAGACCGTGTCACTGTCCCCCACCCGATATGACCAAGTCACTGTCCCCACCCATATGGCCATGTCACTGTCCCCCTACTCAATTATGGCCATGTCCCTGTCCCCCACCATTGGCCATGTCACTGTCCCCCACCCATATGCCATGTCACTGTCCCCCACCCATATGACCAAGTCACTGTCCCCCACCCATATGGCCATGTCCTGTCCCCCACTCATTTGGCCATGTCACTGTCCCCCACCCATATGACCGTGTCACTGTCCCCCACTCTTTGGCCCATGTCACTGTGACATGGCCAAAACGATGTGGGGGACAAGACAATGACATGGTCCTATAGGTGGGGGACAGTGACATCAGGTCCCCTGCCCACCCCCCCCCCCCCCAACTCGGCCATACCTCGTGCTGTGGCTGGCCGGGTGGCTGGTCCGTCTGCTGCAGCTGCTAGCCTCTTTGGTGCCCGGCTGTTGTGGAGGCGGGAGCTTTTTTGTAGAGTCCAGTCACGTGCGGCCGCGGCTGCGCATCGCCGCACTAAAACTTCATTTCCCAGCAGCCCGGCGGGGGATGGAGAAGACTGCCCGCGGCAGGGTGTATTTATAGTCGTGCTGCCATAGGCACTAAACCTGAATACGCCCCCATTAACAATATTGCATTACCACGCCCCCTTTCACAATATGGCACACCCCTTTGGCAAAATGCCACGCCCACTATAACCAGTAACGGCTCTAGAAGAAAGCTAATTGAAGGGTTTGCTGTTACCCAGCTTTACTAGAGGTTGGAGAACCTATTCAGCATCCAGGAGAGCTGGGAGATACCGCCAAACTGTGCCAGAACCTAAACCATTACACTACAACCAATATTTCCCTCATACAATGACCATAGAGAGGTAGACACCAGTGTACACAGGCTCTGCAGACTGTATATTACCTCCATACAGTGACCATATAGTGTAGACAACCAGTGTACACAGGCTTTTCAGACTGTATATTACCTTCATACAGTGACCATATAGTGGTAGACACCAGTATACACAGGCTCTGCAGACTGTATATTTACCATCCATACAAGTGACCATATAGTGGTAGGTACCAAAGTACACAGGCTCTAAAAGACTGTATATTCACCCATATAGTGACCATATAGTGGTATACACCCTTAGTGCAATGCACCCATATTACAGCCCGCAAATACAGTAATTCATAGCTCTCACTGAAAGCTTTGATTCCCTGCTGGTTTCCCCAATGTGTACTGTGCGCCGGAAGAAAAGTGACATGTAAAAGTCTATGGGATCGGACGACACACCGTTATAAGAAGTACAACCGCCGGCCAGCACATGCTTCTACATACAGCACATCACTATATGCCGCAAGATGCCCAGGAAAAGCAGGTAGGATAACACAAGGATAGGCTTAGATACCCAACACCAGCAGGTAGGATAACACAGAACTTAGTACAAGGCGCATTAGGTACCTCAACTAGATCCAGGCTAGAGGTGGATAACACAGGATAGGCTTAGATACCCAGCGCCAGCAGGTGGGATAACACAGGATAGGCTTAGATACACAGCGCCAGCAGGTGGGATAATACCGGAATAGGCTTTAGATACTCAACGCTAGCAAATAGGATAACACAGGATAAGGCTTAGATAAACAGCACAAGCAGGTAGGATAACACAGATAGGCTTAGAACACAGCGCCAGCATGGTGGATAACACCCGGATAGGCTTAGATACACAGCGCCAGCAGGTAAGGATAACACAGGATAGCTTAGATAAACAGCACCAAGCAGGTAGGATAACACAGGATAGCTTAGATAAAACAGCACAAGCAGGGGAAGGATAACACAGGAATAGGCTTAGATACACAGCGCCAGCAGGGAGGATAACACAGGATAGGTTTAGGGTACCCAAGCACAAGCAGGTGGATAACACAGGATAGGCTTAGATACACAGCACAAACATGTAGGATAACACAGGATAGGCTTAGATACACAGCACAAGCAGGTAGATAACACAGGATAGGCTTAGATAACACAGCCAAGCAGGTAGGATAACACAGGATAGGCTTAAGATACACAGCGCCAGCAGGTAGATAACACAGGATAGGCTTAGATACACAGCCTAGCAGGTAGATAACACAGGATAGGATTCCCCAACAACCCACATCTCTCACCCCTCCCAACACCCCAAATGTGTCTCACACCTCTCCCCCCAGAAAAATGTATTCAGCCCCACCCAGCACATGTACTCAACCCCCCCAGCACAATGTATTCAGCCCCCCCAGCACAATGTATTCAGCCCCTCCCCCAGCACAATGTATTCAGCCCCCCCAGCACATGTATTCAGCCCCCCCAGCACATGTATTCAGCCCCCCCAGCACATGTATTCAGCCCCCCCAGCACAATGTATTCAGCCCCCCAGCACATGTATTCAGCCCCCCCAGCACAATGTATTCAGCCCCCCCAGCACAATGTATTCAGCCCCCCCAGCACAATGTATTCAACCCCCCCAGCACAATGTATTCAACCCCCCCCAGCACAATGTATTCAACCCCCCCCAGCACAATGTATTCAACCCCCCAGCACAATGTATTCAGCCCCCCCAGCACAATGTATTCAGCCCCCACCCAGCACAATGTATTCAGCCCCCCCAGCACAATGTATTCAGCCCCCCCCAGCACAATGTATTCAGCCCCCCCCCCCCACTTACCTGTGTCCTGAAGTCTTCCTCTCATCCTGCCGTCCTGTGCAGGGGAAGAGAGTGGGCGGAGCATCCCGTCTGCTGCTGCTCTCAGCTTCCTTAGGCCCCGTTCACACGGCTTATTCTGCCGCGTATTGGCGCCGTACTGCGCGCCGGATTTGCGCTTCAGTACGGCGCCAATCCGCGGCAGCAATTACGGTAAGCCACTGCTCTCATTGAGAACAGTGGATTCCGTCGCTCCTCCCCGCTCGGCGAATCCACCGCGGGGGGAGAAAGTGACATGCACATTATTTACGGCGCGTACGCGCTGTAAATAATTAATTGTCTATGGGGCCGGGAGCGGCGCCCCGCCGCGCTCCGGCCCCGCCCCCGTCCCGCCCCTTATTCACGGCGGATTTGTGCGCTCAATACGGCGCACAAATCCGTCGGGAATAAGCCGTGTGAACATGGCCTTAAGCTGCGCTGTGCTGGGCAGAGAGAGAGGGCGGAGCTGTGCTGCTGCTCCTCTCTCAGTAGCCGCTGCCACCAATGTAAGGACAGTCACCGGAGCCGCAGACCTCAAAACCCCCCCCCCCCCCCCCTCTGCCGGCCGCTTGGGGGAAGTGAGGGGGGGGGCGGCTCCGGGTCAGATAGGAAAAAAAAGTAAGAAAAAAAAAAAAAACCTTCTGCCGTGCCGCCCCCTGAAAGGTGCTGCCCTGGGCACCCAAGCAATTGCCGCGCCAGTTTTTTACTGTTCAAAGCGCAGGCTGGGGCGGCGCCTCTGTGAATGAAAGGTGCGCCGCCCCAGCCTGCGCTGTGAACTGTAAAGCGCAGGAGCGGCATAGCGAGGGGCCGCCCTGCTCTCTGACCACCGCAGCCCGCACCGCCCTGCCTGCGCAGCCTGGGACAAGTAACTAAGCGCAGGCAGGGCGGAAAGAGCTGTGTCTGAGCTCCGGCGGGCGGCGGTGAGTGAATCCACTGGGCCGGGCAGGCAGCCGCCCGGGCCCTCAGGGGCCCCCCTGGGCTCCCGGGCCCCTGGGCACTGGCCTACCTTGCCCAATGGAAGAGACGGCCCTGATTACGCCGTGTGAACAGACCCTCAGTTACCGACCACCTTTCTCTGTCTCTTATCTGATTGTTCAAAGCTGCCATCAGTCACTCAATTGAACCATGGTGAGTCCCTCCCTGCAGAGTCTTATCTCTAGCAACGGAGTTTATTTACCTAACTAAATAACAAGCTCTCACCCTGTAGAGCTCTGCAGCCTTGTGTACTACAATTTATAAATCTCCTTGACAGTCATGTCACTGTAACAGGAATAGCTAGGAACAGAACAGCTGATATGTCAATCACTGCTATAGACCCAACCACAGCCCGGCCAGGAAGTGTGAGTCTAAAGCTGCCTGTGGCTCTGTGAAACAGCATGGTGAGACAACCCCTTTAAGTATTATTCTGTTCCTATTGTTTTCAATGAGAGGTCTATATCATGCATGTATGTGTCAGGTCCTCCAGAGCAAGGTACTCTTTGTTTGGGCTACTAGATGAAAGTCCAGAATGTGGATTGTATTAGCTCTAAATTGAGCAACCTACTAAACAGGTACAATCTGGAGAAAATCTTCATGATTATCTAATGCAGGACTAATTATACGTAATCACATCTTGCTTTCTCCCTACACCCATCTTGGTTGTAGCCCATAAAATAGGTACACATTGTGTTAGTCCATAGTTTGTTGCCCTAAAGAATAAGGTAATGAAATATGTTATGGGATTTCTTAAATGCAAATTTGTGAGCCTTCCAGTACATGGAATAGATGTGGATGTTGGCCACTGGTAACAACTTCCTGGTCAGGCTGTGGGCGGTTCTACAGCTTCGGAATCCCACTTCCTGTTCAGGCTGTTGGCGGTTCTACAGCTTCAGGCTCCCACTTCCTGTTCAGGCTGTGGGCAGTTCTACAGTTTCAGGCTCCCACTTCCTCTTCAGGCTGTGGGCGGTTCTACAGCTTCAGGAGCACACTTCCTGTTCAGGCTGTGAGTGGTTCTACAGCTTCAGGCTCCCACTTCATGTTCAGGCTGTGGGCGGTTCTACAGCTTCAGGCGCACACTTCCTGTTCAGGCTGTTGGCGGTTCTACAGTTTAAGGCTCCCACTTCCTGTTCAGGCTTTGGGCGGTTCTACAGCTTGAGGCTCCCACTTCCTGTTCAGGCTCTGGGTGGTTCTACAGCTTCAGGCTCCCACTTCCTGTTAGGGCTGCGGGTGGTTCTACAGCTTCCGGCTCCCACTTTTTGTTCAGGCTGTGGGCGGCTCTACAGCTTTAGATTTCCACTTTCTGTTCAGGCTGTGGGTGGTTCTACATCTTTAGTTTTCCACTTCCTGTTCAGACTGTGGGCGCTTCTACAGCAGTGATTGACTTTTCAGGTCAGCTATTTCTAGTTGAGGCTGCTAGAGGAACATTGATGATGGAGGAGTGTAAACAGTATGTCAGAATGCTACAGAGCTCTAAAGGGTTAAAGTTTTTCAGTGACATAGATAATCAAGCTCCTTTTCTGATAAGACACAGCAGGAAGTGACGTCACTATCCCAACCAGATCAGCTGGAGCAATGAGAGCAGAGAAGCTCTAGGGAAGCTTGGGCACATAAGCAGGAGGTAAGAACTGCTCTAACTATGAAAGGAAGCAAAATCACAACAGCAATGTATATGGTAATAGTCTTTATTTATCTTTCCCTAAGTTTTTAAAGCTAATCAATGTGGTACATACCACTTTTAAGTATCACTACTAACCTCTTTCTTTCCACTTCTATAGACAGAATGAATGGGTATATACTACACTGAAGTTCCCATTAACAGTATTTGGAAATTATGGAACTTACCTGGTACAAATAGTCATGGAAACAGTCGACTTGGTGCCTTCAGGTCCCTTAACTGTTTGGGAAATTGAAAACATAAGTTATTTTTGCATGGTTTCCCTTAACCCCTTAAGCCGAGCGCCGGAAAAATAGTTAATGACCAGAACATTTTTTTAGATTTTGCCTCCTTGCATTTCAACGAGTTGAACTTTATGAGGGAATAGTTTAAATTCACTTATAAATAATTGCAGATTTTTTTAAAAAAATTTTTGTAATTTTTTTTTACACCATTCATATTTCACTTTTGTTAGATTAATTATACAGGTTATTACGGTCGTGTGTAGTGTGTTTTTTTGTGTGTAATGTAGGCACAATTATTTTTTATTAAATATTTATTTTTATTTTATTTTATTTTTTTATGTTTTTTACTTTTTTTTTTTTAAAAAAAAATCCCATGAAGGGAGAACTGTTACTTTTTTTTTTTTTTTTTTACACTTGGTAATGTATTAGCATATTCATATATGCCAGTGTTTCTCAACTCCAGTCCTCAAGACCCACCAACAGGTCATGTTTTCAGGATCTCCCACTGAATGCACTGACAATAATGATATCAACTGTGCAATACTGAGGAAATCCTGAAAACCTGACCTGTTGGTGGGTCTTGAGGACTGGAGTTGAGAAACTCTGTGTCAGTCTGACACAGGCAGTGATCAGGACAGCCCTGATCGCAGGTTTCTTACACAGACAGCCCTGGGGCTACTCTAAGTCCCCAGAGCTGACTGTGCAGCCAGTCCCCGGGCTCTGTCGGGTCACCGGGAGTCCAGCTCACCCGACAGAGCAGGGAAACCCTTTGATTGCGCTGCGGTGACGATGCGCCGCAATCAAAGGGTTAAAGCACCGGGAAGCGGAGGTTTCCTTTAGTGGGCACTGCTAGAAACACACTAAATTAGTGCGGCATGTAGGTATACATTATTTGTTTGGGGATTTTCTGTTATGCCGTGTAAACTATAGGGGTAACACGTTTGATTGGACCACTGCATATTGAAACCATAACTGTATGGAAAATTGGTGATTGGTTCTGAAGCCTCAAAATGTCACCAAAATAACGCCAAATACAGTAAATATGAAAGAAAATGAAGCAGAAGATGCTGAGCTACAATATTAGTAGCGTTTTCTCTACATCCAAGCGCCCAATAAGTCGTAAGCTCAAAACAAGAATTCAAATGGCTCAATGAGAGCGATGAATTACCGTAATTGGGGGGCATATTTCGGGCGTATTGCAGCGCAACTATGGTCAAAAATACGCCCCGCCATTACACCATGGAAACATACCTTTACAGTAGGTATATTTCTATGTATTAAGTTATTGGTATGAGCTTGAGAACCAAATTGCTTTGGTATTGTAGTGGTCAGTACTAGGGCCCTTTCTTGGCTAAATTGTACTCAGGGTGGGGAGAAAGGATTTCTCCTCCCACATAATAACCGCGCCATGGCGATAGCGTCACCAGTAACCAGTTGCTAACCGGACCGCACGCTCTCCCATCTGACCAGGCACATTTTCCTTTTCCTTAGTACATGTAGATTTGAATGCTATAACGCTTTCTCATACTCCGTTATTCTACTAATTTTTCACTTTTTGTGATATGTAAGGCTTTATTTTTATGTAATTTTTACATTAGTTTTTTTTTTATAATATCAGGTAAAACGGGAACAAAGTGTTTTTTTTTACATTTTTACTTATTTCTTTAACAGCAAGAGCGGGGCTAAAATAATAAGTTTTACAATGGAGTCACTTTTCTGTTACAGACAATCATATATAGGCGATATCCAGTTTTAGAGTGGTCAGGGTTGGGGGTAAAAATTCCAGTTTGTGTTGCCAGTTTTCTTTTTAAATTAATAATTTTTTTTTTGTTTTTTTTGTTTATTTTATATATTTTGCCCCCAATAGGGTCAGGAAAAGACCTCTGGGGGAATTTTTACAAAACATCCCCCGAATTCAGTGCAGAACTAAAATGGGTCTGAAAAGACCTAGCAGAAACTTGTGAGACCCTGTAGTCATGTGATTGCCAGCACCAGGAAGAAAGAAACCAGGAGGTTTCCTGCATTGAGCACTGTATACGAAGGGATTAGAAAGGCAGGGACAATAGTAAACTGTCCCTGCCTCCTATTTGGAGAGTCCCCACTCTCCTCCTTGTAGCTGAACATATAGGTCGACATGTCCAAAAACCGGCGGTGCCGCGGCAGCTTTTAGGCGCGTTTAATCAGTGTAAAGGGCGCATGAACGTTCGATAATTAAAAAACCTGGCGTCTGGTATACCTTGCACAGTAAACTTAATGCGCCTAAAAAGGCGCATTGCGCAATCACAGCGCACAGCATATCATTGCTAGTGTATGTAATACGCCCATCAAGGCACATTGCATTACGGAGGCGCATAATGTATCATTACTAGTGTAGGTAATGCGTCTTGATAGATGCATTGCGCTATGGAGGCGCATAGCGTATCATTGCTACTATATGTAATGCGCCTTTCTATGCACATAACAATGTGTCATATGCCCGACGTATAATGCACCTAGTTTTGGTATATAACAATTCATTTATATCGAGAATATGGAGTCAAAAGATTTTTTTGGTGGCAAAAATACACAAAATTACGTATAGTAATTCAAAATTGGGGACATGTCGCCCATAGTTTGCAGCTGCAAACTATGTTTGGCTATTTGAAAATGGCTATGCAGAGTTAGATGCTGACCCCCCAGATTTATAAAGTCGTGTGGTCGGCATCTGTATGAGCCAGGACTGTGTCCCCCAAATCTTTTAAGGTGAGTGGCGCCCCCGGTTAGCACCGCATTGCCCTTGAGAAGTCATATAGATTAAAGCAGTCTGTTTCATTAAAAGGGTTGTCCAGTTTACAACAAATATTTTATCAATAACAGTAACTTTGACACTTGTAATATACTTTTCATTACATTTTCTGCAGTTCTGCCCGCAGTTCTACATCAGCTGTCGATGACAGGAAGCTCAGTAGTTTGGTGTGTCTGGAGACACAGGAAACTGCTCTGTGTAGAGCCCAGAAGATCAGGTGACTTGGTGTGGCTTTTTCAGAACAATGTTTGACACTACACCCCTTTGCTTCTGAAGTGAGGCAGAGATTTTGGGGTAGAACATAGTCAAAGTACAGCTAAGGATCCTCAGGGACTGGTAAACAGATTTAAACAGGAAATGCTGCTGCTCACTTGCAGAGAGGGGAGGCGACATACAGCACAAATTAGCACAGAAAACATCACAGGGGGTAGATGAAGACTCAAACAAGCCTTTTGAGGTTTTTTTTTTTTTTTAAATGTCGTAAAGATAATCTTAAGAGCAAAAATTAGAGTCAAGTCTTTTCTAAAATGGGATTTTTGTTTTCTTATTCTTGTGACTCTCGCTTATAGCTCTTGTAAGAACAGTGAAACCTCTCCAAAAGACCACCTTGTGCTTCTTAATCCAAATTAGGTATTCTGTAAAATATTTTTAGTTCCATAGTATACTATGTATACTCCTTTAATAGGATGACCCATCTTGAAGACCAATAACAGGTCAGCTCCTAGCTAGCTATGAGATGACCGTGTGACCGGATGAGGAGGGCGACGCTGCCAGCCGTCCTCCCAATTCACTTCTGTGGGAGTTCTGACTATATCTGAGCAAATGTGCTTGGCTATATGCTGAATTTGGAACTCCCATAGAAATGAAAGGGAAGGACGTTGCCCTCCTCATTCTGTCACATGGTCAGGTTGTGGCCAGTCATGAGCCAACCTGTTATACGGCTCCTTAAAGGGATTGTCTGACTACAAAAATTAGCTTTCAAGATATACGGAATGGTAAATGGAGACTTTAAACAACTATGTTGCTTTGTTTATTGAGCTTTGTTGAGGAGATAAGAGAGATTTTGTCTGCTCGGAGTGCACACAGGTTTATCGGGTTACTGTCCTGCTCTCCCCTTCTCCCTCTGCTGTTTGTCTTATCTGAGAGCAGGGAGTGACGTTACCCCAGATCAGCACACAGGATGCCAGCAGATTGAGAACAGAGTGTGTTATCTCTAACAAACAAAGGAGAATAAGTGCGCTGCCGGCACTCTGCTCTGCTAATCAGCCTGCTAGGTGAAGGCGCCGGCCCCAGTGCTGATGTGGGCAGCGCAATGATGTCATATCATTGTGTCACCCACGCCGAGCACAGATTGGCCAGGAGCTGAGCTTATAAGTGCCTTGTTGCCCTCTACTAAGCATCTGCATATCACAAGGCATTATGGGAAAGGAGCTGAGAAGCTCAAGCGCCCTCTGTAAGTTGTAAAAAAATCCTCAATTTGTTTTGACCACTGAAACTTGAGAAAGCAAAAGGGATATTAGCCAAGCCAGTATCACTGATCTGCATACAGCTGTATTGGGGTTTTGCCCCTCATCAGTGCAGAGCAGAGCGATACTGGCTTGCTAATATCCCTTTTGCTTTCTCAAGACTCAGTGGGTCAAAAGCAAATTGAGGTTTTATTAATCCAATAGAGGGCGTTTGAGGCAATTCAAAACTCTACACACCGTATGGTGCTCTCCCTAAGGAGAGATGTTTACCTTTCTGAGCCACTCATTGCCTCCCACCCAACCAGCCAGTATCGCTCTGCTCTGCACTGATGAGGGGCAAAACCCCGAAACAGTGCTGTATGCAGATGAGTGATACTGGCTTGGCTAATATCCCTTTTGCTTTCTCAAGACTCAGTGGGTCAAAAGCAAATTGAGGATTTGTTACATCCAATAGAGGGCGCTTGAGCTTCTCAGCTCCTTTCCCATAATGCCTGGCGATGGCTTATAAGTGTAATATCAGAAAACAACATCTAGTTGGGTAAGAGTTAATGGGAGAATAACAAAGTACAAAGGTCTTACCATCAGGTTCTTCCTTAATTTTTACTGACAGCTCGAAGTTGTTGCACTTTTGCTCCTTCTCTGTTTCAATAGCGTGATAAACAGAAAGTACCTGGTGGTCAAGTGGTTAAGATTTATCATAAGTGATATAATGGCGATATCAGCAGCTTAATATATTGTCAGTCAGTGACTCTCGGTTAAGTGCAATACTGAGGTGGAGTCTCTACCCCTTCCCGTATTGCACCCTACATTGTGCAGAATGACCGGTATGCTCAAAGCAAGTCAAAGTAAGTCAGTCCATAGAAAGCCAAATTTTTATTTTTTTTTACATCGAGGGCAGAAGGACTATAAACTATAGGAAACTAATCCAATAAGATTATCATGTTACAGGGAAAACTGAGAATTGACCATTTCTATTGTAATGCATGTCCAGGTAAACACAAGTATGTGAGTAGACTGATACAGAGGGGTTCTGATTTGGGGTCCTCTCTCTATTACTGTTATAACGCATAGGGAAACGACGCCCCTGTACGCTGAAAAAAATATACTTTTTCCTTACCCTCAAAGTGCCTTTGCCCTTTCCCTTTGCAAATATTGTAAAGTCTCCAACTCCAGATGTCTGCAAAAAAAGAGCCCTGAGAGTTTATCTCTACACAACATTAGTGAAGCGTTTGTCACTACCGTCACCATCGCATCCCCAGTCTCTTACCTGCTCTGATCGGGCCAGCAAAGCACTTTGTAGATCGAGTCGTTGTGTTATTGTATTCGTTCTCCCCGGAAACCTGAAGGACACATCCATCTCCAAGTCTTTGAGATTTGGTAAATCTGTCTGATACTGAGCAAGGGCTTCAAACTGCATCATAGTAGACTGGAACCAAGAGATAGAGGGGATATAGATGTGGTTAGTACAGAGGCTATAACCCCAGATTATAGGACCATGACATAATACAGCTGTAGCTCTTATAGGCAGGTACCTCTCTCCTGTAGAGTGTAAGCTCTTATAGGCAGGTACCTCTCTCCTGTAGAGTGTAAGCTCTTATGGGCAGGGACCTCTCTCCTGTAGAGTGTAAGCTCTTATGGGCAGGGACCTCTCTCCTGTAGAGTGTAAGCTCTTATGGGCAGGGACCTCTCTCCTGTAGAGTGTAAGCTCTTATGGGCAGGGTCCTCTCTACTGTAGAGTGTAAGCTCTTATGGGCAGGGACCTCTTTCCTGTAGAGTGTAAGCTCTTATAGTCAGGTTCCTCTCTCCTGTATAGTGTAAGCTCTTATGGGCAGTGACCTCTCTCCTGTAGAGTGTAAGCTCTTATGGGCAGTGACCTCTCTCCTGTAGAGTGTAAGCTCTTATGGGCAGAGTCCTCTCTCCTGTAGAGTGTAAGCTCTTATGGGCAGTGACCTCTCTCCTGCAAAATGTAAGCTCTTATCGACAAAGACCTCTCTCCGGTAGAGTGTAAGCTCTTATGGGCAGGGACCTCTTTCCTGTAGAGTGTAAGCTCTTATAGACAGGATCCTTTCTCCTGTAAAATGTAAGCTCTTATCGACAAAGACCTCTCTCCGGTAGAGTGTAAGATATTATGGGCAGGGACCTCTCTCCTGTAGAGTGTAAGCTCTTATGGGCAGAGACCTCTCTTCTGTAGAGTTTATAAGCTCTTCAGGGCAGGTAACTCTCTCCTGTCGAGTGAAATTTTTATATACATGGATTCTGCCTCATTGTTAATTCTCTAATTTTGATTACATGTTGTCAGGAGACCTGTGCCCACTCAGGGGTCGACGGCCTGACTTTGTATTTGTGACTTTGCGCTCTCCCAAGGGGTACACAATGTCGGCTGCATATGGTTTCACAGTTAACCCCTGTCCACATGGGCAAAAGAAGACCGAGGGAGTGCGAGAGGATACCCCACTCGCCCACAAGCCTGAATGGCTGGGAGAGGTCTGTTTACCCGCACTGGTGAAACAGAACTCTACCAGCCCGGTAGACTCCCACAAATTCCTCGTTAGCTATAGAGCCTGGTCTGTTACAGATTTATACCAGTCCAGGAACCTGCCCTGGGTAGTGCTGTACTAGAGAGGTTGGGTGATTGAGACAACAGAACAGCTCAGGATCAAAGTTTTTATAATTTAATTGCCTTGTGAGCGCACTAGACAAACAATACATACATAGGGGATACAGCTATACATATGTTGGTCAAAGGTGCAAATACAAATAGGATATGGGTACAGACAAAAGAAGCAGCAAAATGTGTCTAGTAACCTTAGGTTGGCCTTGTGCTTGGCATACATAGGGGGTGAATGCAGCTGGCTGGTTTTGGAAGCTCCGGGTACGCTCGGCATAACCCCCTTTCCCAATGGAGACGACTCTGGGCCCAGGTAGCTCTCACTTTCATCCGTACTGGGACATCCCACGTCACACCCCTGTCACGTCCGTGGGACAATCTACATGCTCCTCCCTTTCAGGACCATGCCGTTTCTAGCTTCGGACATGAAACGGACTGTATCGGGGCAGGGCAATGCTGCAGATTTGTCTCCCTGGTACCATCAGAACCAGGTGGGTCCAAGCTACGACTGGGTACCAAACACTGGGTTGCTGTTCTGTTCCTGGTACCAGCTTCCCATTTCTCCCTGCCCGTTGGTCCTACAAAAGAGGAAGTGACAGCTATGCATGTGGGATGCTTTCAAATGTAGAAATATGAAACTGGGGTGTGCTTGTGACGCACGGTTATTCCATAATTCCTTATGGAACTTTGGCACCATGTGTCTGCCAAATCTCTGTTGATGCTTTGCCTCTCGGAGCACATGTCTAACCTGGCCCTGGCCAACGTGCTAATGAAATTAGTGATGAACTTTTGAGGCACAGACTCTCTGCTGGGCCAGCTTCCTATCTAGATTGAGAGTTGACAGGCCTTGCATCTAAATTTGAGAAAATTTGCCTTTTGTTTAATTGAGTGGTTCCTCAATGTCATGTGTTGAGCAGTGGGGGAGCTTAGGTGAAGTTCTAAATCCTGCACTGAGGCCCAGTGAATTTGGGTGAAGCTACAATAACTTGAGGGTGACTTTTGCTATTTCCTTTTTACTTCCCTAATTTTCACACACTATGGAATATGTGGGTGTATAACTAAAGACTGGGTATACATATCCCAGGTCTTCAAAATAATTTTCTCTTGTAGACTCAAGGTATATTAACCACCCAACAGAGGTCTCAGTCATGGCTCATGACAACCTCCATGAGAGCCACAGAACGTAGCCAAGAAAGATGATCTCTTTTCGTCTTCTATGACAGATTCCCTTCAGAAGACTATAGTTGTAAATTGTTTAGCACAACTGATTGTCATACCTGGGTTGATCCCCAAACTTCTCCATAGTATCTCTGTTCAGTTATCCATTTCACCAATGGCTCTACTTTATCATAAGCCTTCATCTTCAAGAGGGTGAGAAGAGAATAGGAGGTAGCCTCAAGGGATAAGAAGCGGGAGCCTTGTTCATCCCAGTAGGTGTTACCTGGAGGGAAATTAAGCCACAAAACATCCATAAAAACAAGAAACAAGTTAATATATGATATAAAAATTTTCGATGATGTCACAAAAAATTCCTGGTACTTTACCTGTAGATGCAGACATTAGTTTCCTGGTGTCCTTGAGCTTTCCAGCCTTAGCCAGTGCATAGGAAGTGATGGCGATGGAGTAAGGTTTCGTCAGTTTTTC
Source organism: Phyllomedusa bahiana (assembly GCA_025379985.1). Classification (NCBI taxonomy): domain Eukaryota; kingdom Metazoa; phylum Chordata; class Amphibia; order Anura; family Hylidae; genus Phyllomedusa; species Phyllomedusa bahiana. Next base: position 53,406 of record JAODAL010026103.1, read on the forward strand.
ATAGCGCTCATTTAAATATTGTACGGCTTTATTGATGCTCCCAGCTAGACTCTAGAGGTGTAAGAAATGGACATATATGTTATTAAATGTATACATATTGTATTTAGCATATGCATAATATTTCTTCTATATGTTCCCTTTTTGTGCTCCAGGTTGCTCCTGAGTATGCTGTCACTTAACAGCGCACCGTGTGGTTGGGTTCTGTACTGCAACTAAAAGATATTAATGGCTACAATGGCTTGAAAGGTTATTGCAATAAATAAGCTATAAGGATAAAGTTTCAAAGTAGTTAACATACATTGGGCCTTATGTATGAAAACTGTCAAGCAGTAAGACTTCATGTTGCCAACAGCAACCAATCAGAGCTCATAGCAACCAATCAGAGCTCATATCAACCAATCAGAACCCATAGCAACCAATCAGAACCCATAGCAACCAATCAGAACCCATAGCAACCAATCAAAGCTCATAGAAACCAATCAGAGCTCATAGCAACCAATCAGAGCTCAGCTTTCATTTTTTTCAGAACAGTAAAAGAATTGATAGCTATGTTCTGATTGGTTGCTATGAGCTCTGATTGGTTGTTATGGGCTCTGATTGGTTGCTATCAGCTCTGATTGGTTGGTATGGGTTCTGATTGGTTGCTATGAGCTCTGATTGGTTGCTATGGGTTCTGATTGGTTGCTATGAGGGTTGCTATGAGCTCTGATTGGTTGCTATGGGTTCAGATTGGTTGCTATGAGGGTTGCTATGAGCTCTGATTGGATCCTATGGGTTCTGATTGATTACTATGGAAAACAGCGCCAGTTGTACTGCTAGATAGTGTTCATAAATGTGACCCATTGTTCTTGTACCTGAATGTGGCCCCCTCGACCTTTGGGCTCCCCATCGGTGGTATGGATATAGTTACGCCCATGATACTTACATTTAAGATTAAGAGCAGCCATCAAAGTAGAGGTGTCACAAAGATATATAAACATGAGCATCCTGGCTATTATAAGGCTATAACAGGGTGACTCTGATATGTTCAATATAATGAAAGAACTTACCCCAACTCCATCATTACAGGTTGTGTTACTCGTCAGGAGGGCGATGAGGGTGAAGGCTGTGAGACTAGAATCCAGATCTGCGGAGCCTTTAGTTAAACCGCCCTATAGAAAACAGATTACATGTACATTTTATCAATACTGTCTAACACATTGACGGTGTGAACTTTAGACAGTCTCAAATGTGCGACATTTATCACAGTGTTGGTAAATCTGACGCAGGTCTAGTCTAACTTTACACCTTCTATTAGTTGACTTTTTTTGGGCCATTAACTGTGCCAAAATTTTGGTGCATTTTTCACTGCATGGTGCGGCACACAAAGACACGCCCCTTTCCATGAAGCCACACCTCTGTCACCGAGGACATGTTCCTTTTGTCGGACAAGCACTGAAGTGTCTAGAAACTACCTAAAATGTCACAAAGTGTGCCACTATCCCCACTCTGGAACATGGTTGTGCTCGTGTCTTTCTGTCCTGGGGCTGCCACTACTCACCTCTCCCTGCTCCTGCTCCACTCTGTCCTCCAACTGCTGGCTGGCGCACACGTACATCTTAGGGGCCGTTCACACAGCTTATTGCAGAGACGGATTGCAGCCGTATTGCACGCTGTACTGCGCTGCAATACAGCTGGAATCCGTGCCAGCCATTACGGTAATCCACAGTTCTCAAAGAGAACTATGGATTCCGTCTCTCCTCCCCGTTTGGCGAATCCGTCGGGCGGGGAGAAAGTGACATGTTCATTATCCCGCGGGTATACGCGCCGTTGATAATGAAAGTCTATGGGGCTGGCGGGCAGCGCCTCCGCCCCGCTCCCGACCCTTATTCAAGCCGTAATTGCGGGCGAAATCCGTCCCGCAATTACGGCTTTAATAAGCCGTGTGATACGGTCCTGACGGTGCACTTGCACTGGCTGTCTGAGATTTAAAGGGCCAGTACACCGTTGATTATACAATCACCGAGCGCTGACCCTTTATTACTTCACTTCCACCTCGTCTTCCTGACAGTTGTTGTGTGTTTAATGTAGGGTAGTATAGAGACTAGTGAGCTGGACTTGACTATGCCTTTGCCTGACCCCTTTGTACTACACTGCACCTCAGCTGTCATTGCAAGTGGTCACGTCAGTGGGAGCGACCTGGGAGTCCTCTGCAGCAAAGCCCAACCTTATTTGCAACGGGCGCTGGTGAAGAACTGGGTAGCTCCTTAGTGTTCGCTCCCTGGTGTGGATCATACCATTTTCATACCAAAGGATCCACTTACCGTCATTTGTGATATAAAACACATAATAAATGTGGTGTAAAGCATATATGCCGTTATTTTTGGCGCCAATTGCGTCAGAATTCTTTTGAAATTTTTTTCAGAAAAGTCTGTTTTTCACATTTATTAAATGTATTTTTAACAGCAAAAGAGGTTTTGTATTGTGTTACTTTTCCATTGCTGAGACTTATACATTGGTGCTATAAAGTTTTAGGGTCATTGGGCGAGGGGGTAAAAGTTGCAGTTTGGGCAGTCAGTGTCACTTTTTATACCAATGTATGGCTAGAACCTCCATTGACCCTGCGTATGGTAGGTGGCATTGGAGTTCAGAGGAATCTTGACAGAGAATGACCAAAACCTGGGAAAGAAGAAGTCAGCTAGTTGCCTTTGAAGATGAGAGAGAATAGACTTTTGTGTGGGAACCAAGGATGTGGAGTCGGAGTCAGGGAAATTGAGGAGTCGGAGTCAGAGTTGCAGGTTTGGCTTACCGACTCCACAGCCCTGGTAGTAATACTGGAGAGGTTCTGCTCCTACATACACTACTGTTACCTGGATACCAGGGTCACATGACCTGTGTGGTGGTCACAAAGATAAGGGCACTGCTGGAGGTAGTAATAAATGGAGAAGTTCTGCTCCTCCATACAAATACTGTTACCTGGATACCAGGGTCACATGACCTGTGTGGTGGTCACATGATAAGACGCTGCTAGAGGTAGTAATACTGGAGAATTTCTGCTCCTCCATACACACTGTTACCTGGATACCTGGAGTCACAAAGACCCGTGTGGTGGGCACATGATAAGACACTGCTGGGAGGTGTAATTATGGAGAAGTTCTGCTCCTACCATACTATTTGTTTACCTGGATAACCAGGGTCACATGACCTGTGTGGTGGTCCCATGATAAGAACGCTCTACTGGAGGTAGTAATACTTTGGAGAAGTTTGGGCCTCCATACACTTCTTTTTTCCTGGATAAACCCGGGGTCACATGACCTGTGTGGTGGTCACCCTTTATAAGACCCCAACTGGAGGTAGTAATACTGGAGAAAGTTCTGCTCCTCCATACACTACTGTTACCTGGATACTAGGTGTCACATGACCTGTGTGGTGGTCACATGATAAGACGCTGCTGGAGTAGCCAATACTGGAGAAGTTCGCTCCTCCATACACTACTGTTACCTGGAATACCCGGGGTTTACATGAACTTGTGGTGGTCACTATCATAAGATTCTGATGGAGGTGGTAATACTGGGGAAGCTTTGCTTATCCATACACTACTGTTACCTGGATTACCAGGGTCACATGACCTGTGTGGTTGGTCACATGATAAGACGCGCTATAGGTAGTAATACTGGAGAAGTTCTTTCTCCTCCATACATCTTTTGGGGTACCTAGTCACATACCCTGTGGGGGTCACATGAAAGACACGCGGAGGATAAAAAGGGAGAAGTTCTCTCCCCCTACACTATTGTTACCGGATACCAGGGTCACATACCCTTTTGGTGGTACAGATAAACGCTATGGAGGTTAATACTGGAGAAGTTCTGCTCCTCCCAAAATACTGTACCTTTACCAGGGTCACAGACCGTGTGGTTTTTCACATGATAAGACGCCTGGGGGTAGTAAAACTGGAGAAGTTCTGCTCCTCCCTAACAC
>JAODAL010026104.1:0-57360 GCA_025379985.1 Phyllomedusa bahiana
TCCTGCCATTTGAGGGCTTGATGGGATCTTTTTTCCCTTCCCATTAGGTGAGCTTTCTCTATAGTGTTTTATATATAGGGCGTTTTTTTGAGCGTATTTTACTTTTATTTTTTAAAAATTAAGTTTTACCCTTTCTTCCTCTAACGGTTTTTTTTTGTATTGATTTGGCTTTGCGGATTCCCAGTTTTTCACGCCCCCCCGGGGGATTTTTCTAGTGTATTGACACCTCATGTGTTCCCAGGTAGCCTCCCCGGGGGGGTTCACCGCAGCTAAGTTTGTCTGGCCTTGAAGACCACGGGCCTCTTAGACTCTGCTTCCTGGCGTGGTCTGCATCTTCATCTCTTGTGGTGATCCAGAGGATCCACACATACTTGGCTTCTATTATTATAATACAAACTGACCATTGATCCCGTCGATGTGACCATGACTGACATCCAAATTGAAGTTGTAGCCCCCCCCTCATGGGTTTCTGTGGAGAAAACTTTTTTCAGATGGTCCAGTCCTTTCCCGTACATTCGCTGGGGCTACGTCTTTTCCTGCCCCTGTGTTGTCCCTTCCCTTTCCCCCATTGCCAGTCCAACCTGTCCCCCTCTGTCTTCTTGTTCCCGGGGTTACCCCCAAGACATGTTGGGGGTTTTATTATTCATGCACCACCTTTTAAAAGGCCCTGACACACCAGTTTCCATCTGATTGAGTCAAAGTAGCTTTCATCATCAGTCTGCTTTGACCTGGGACTCACCCATCTGGGAGCGATGGGAACCCGCTGACTAAGGATCTTCAGGACTTTTTGTTCTTCCATAACATTTTTGAACAGCCTGGGTGCAATACCTCTGCTGCATCTTTTTTGCTCTGTTTCAGGCAAGACGATTCCATGGTGGGCAAATACACCATTCAGTTCTGCACTTTAGCCTCTGAGCTTGTCTGAAATAATGAGGTCTTGGTTGTAGCCTTCTGGGAGGGGCAAATTAAGGACGAGCTGGCTGGCCGTGGGGCCTTTTCCCTTACCCCGGGCACCTTATCGCTGTAGCTACCAGGATTGACATCCGTTTTTCAGATGGAAAGTTAGAGCTTCGCCAGCAGACTACGTCCTCCTGACCTCACAGTCTTCCTTGCCCTTTTCCTTCTTGCCCCAAATTTCGTCATCCGGCACCAGCGTTTCCTCAAATGAAAAATATGCAGGTGGACATTTTTTTATAAAAGCAGGAGGAATGCACCCCGGGGGGCAGTCGAACTGTGCAGTGGAACTTCCAAAAAAAATGCCCCTTTTCAGACGGTTCCCTGAAAATCCCCATGCCTAGTTCTCATGAATGAGGCAAGCCTGGGCTATGATGTCTCTGTTCCTCATCTGACCACACCGGTCACTCTCAGTTCTGCTTCTGGTTTCATGTTTCGAGTCCCTACTATTCTGAACTCCTGATCCAGTGAGAACTTTATCCATCCATCTCTGTTTTCCAAGTTTACCGTCTTGAAAAGCCTTTGCGCAGGGACATAACTAAAGAAGCCTGGGGCCCATAGCAAACTTTTGGAAGGGGCATTGCAGTTACTTATGTCCTGGTTCCAGTGTATCTGTACTGTTGCTACCTTCCGTTACGCTAGCCTGTCACCAGTACTGCTGTTGCCTGCCGCTACGTCAGTCTTCTACCTGCCTGGGACTCTGCTACTACCTGTGGTTTCATCTGTCAGTGACCTGTCACCTCTGCCTGTTCTCGTTGTCCTCCATTCTCTGTGCTCCACAGGTTACCGAGCACCTCTCTCTGCTCCTACAGACTCTAGTAGCAGTGGTCCAGATGGTGACAACACCCCCTACTGTTTGTTATCTGCAAAATGGAGCTTATTTACAGTATGTTTCTTTCTGACAAACTTTAATCCTTTAGCGCTCTATAGCCTTGTACACTACAGTTTATAAACTTCCCACAGTCATGTGACTGTAAAAGGAATAGCAGAGCAGATATGTCAATCACTGCTATAGAACCAGCCACAGCTTCACCAGAAAGTGCGAGCTTGAAGCTGGCTGTGGATCTGTGAAACAGCATGGTGGGACAACCTATTTTAGTAGATATATTTTCTATTACAGTTACTCCTTTGGGACAGGTTATTATTTATCTGTTATTTAAAATGCATGAACTTCTATTACTATAAAGGACCAAATAACATTAACTAATCAGTCAAAATAGACAAATATACCACATAACTTCAAATAGGATTAGTTACAATATAATATATAAAGACTTATTTAATTCCTTAGTGCTAAAATGATATAAAATGCATAAAAAATGGAGTGTTACACACTGACAGGAAATTCTACCATAAAATATTCCAATATTCTGAACTTCTCAACATGAGTTTCCTTGCAAAATAAATCCTGATGAAAATTATCATTTTTCATTCATTTAACCAAATGGAAATATGTAGATTCAGATTATTAATTGTTTACTTTTTTAAAATGCATATATTAAATTACTCAGTGGATTACAGCTAATTAAGTTTTTGCGTTCCTAAATTGTCTAAACTTCTAGAAATTTACTAATTACTGTACATTGCTTATTAACAAGTCAGTGAATGTTGCTCTTGGATGCAATGCCCTTTACCATTTTTTTCTTATGTACCGAATGAATTCATATTTTAAAGGGGTTTTGCCACAAAGTAAAATTGACGTGGAAAGCTTGCAAATGAAATAACAAACATTTTCACCATTCATTATCATTAAAAATTCTGCACCGTTTTCATTTTAGCTGCTCCTCTAGTGATCCATTGTTTACAGCTCGTCTCCAGGGGATATGACCAGGGCTGAGAGCTCCTCACTCCTGGTCAGACATGCTCAGACATCACCTCTTCTCTTAGGCAGCTACTGAGTGTTCAAACCCAGGGCTGTCATTCTAGTCCCGTCCTCTATGCTCTTTAGTAATTAGTCAAACAGTGCAAATAAATAAAAAGGAAACCTCAATGAGGTCTGTGTATTGATAAAGAAAAAAAACAAACACACAGGTTTGGTTCCTGCAGGGATTTGAAACTAGGACCCTTGTGCCTGAAGGCAAAAATTTTACCTCTCAGCTACTCACAATGCTTTACATAAACAGATCCTTCTTTGACTACAGAGATGAAAGGCCTCGTGATGTCATCCTGGTGGGTCACATGACCAGGGCCGGGACGACGGGTAGGCCAAGGTAGGCGACCACCTAGGGCGCCTACCTCTGCCTATCCCTAAGGGGCGCAGGCAGGGCCCCGACCCTCGCCGGGCTCCAGGCCGCTGCCATGGGCCTGAAGCGCCGGCGGTCTCTGTCACCGCTTCTGCGGAGCAGTGAGCGAGCGCTCCCTGCTCCGCAGACAGTGTCGGGCCCACTCCCCGGAGGATAGCTGGATCCTCAGGTGAGCCGCAAGGCCGACACAGCAGGGCCGCCGGGTCCTCATATCGCTGAGGACCCTCCGCGGCTCCGTGCTGCGCTCAGCTGGCAGCGTCGCGATGAAGTGATGTCATAGCGACGCTGCCTCTCCTCGGGCGCATAGCGTGTCACAGGCCGTGCGCCCGAGGAGCTGCCGGAGGAGCGTCCGGCGCTGGAGGCGGGGCCTGAAAAGGAGCGCGCGCCCGGGCAGCAGGTAAGTATGAATGTTGTTGTTTTTACCTGCCTGTAGCCCCTATAAGCCCGCCTGTGGCCCCCATATGCCTGACTGTAGCCCCTATATGCCTGCCTGTGGCCCCTATAAGCCTGCCTGTAGCCCCTATATGACTGCCTGTGGCCCCTATAAGCCTGCCTGTAGCCCCTATAAGCCTGCCTGTAGCCCCATATAAGCCTGCCTGTGGCCCCTATAGCCTGCCTGTGGCCCCTATATGACTGCCTGTAGCCACTATAAGACTGCCTGTAGCCCCTATAAGCCTCCCTGTAGCCCTATAAGCCTGCCTGTAGCCCCTATAAGCTGCTGAGCCCCTTAGCTGCCTGTAGGCCCTATAAGCCTCCCTTTGTAGCCCTATATGCCTGCCTGTAGGCCCTATAAGCCTGCCTGTAGCCCCTATATGCCTGCCTGTAGCCCCTATATGCCTGCCTGTGGCCCCCATATGCCTGCCTGTGGCCCTATAAGCCTGCCTGTGGCCCCTATAAGCCTGCCTGTGGCCCCATACACCTGCCTGTAGCCCTATAAGCCTGCCTGTAGCCCTATAAGCCTGCCTGTGGCCCTATAAGCCTGCCTGTGGCCCCATACACCTGCCTGTAGCCCTATAAGCCTGCCTGTAGCCCCTATAAGCCTGCCTGTAGCCCCTATATGCCTGCCTGTAGCCCCTATATGCCTGCCTGTAGCCCCTATAAGCCTGCCTGTGGCCCCTATATGCCTGCCTGTAGCCCCTATAAGACTGCCTGTAGCCCCTATAAGCCAGCCTGTCGCTCATATAAGCCTGCCTGAAGCCCCTATAAGCGTGCCTGTGGCCCTATAAGCGTGCCTGGGGCCCTATAAGCCTGCCTGTGGCCCTATAAGCCTGCCTGTAGCCCCTATAAGCCTGCCTGTAGCCCCTATAAGCCTGCCTGTAGCCCCTATATGCCTGCCTGTAGCCCCTATAAGCCTGCCTGTGGCCCCATATGCCTGCCTGTGGCCCTATAAGCCTGCCTGTGGCCCTATAAGCCTGCCTGTGGCCCCTATACTCCTGCCTGTAGGCCTATAAGACTGCCTGTTGCCCCTATAACCCTGCCTGTGGCCCCATACGCCTGCCTGTGGTCCCTATAACCTGCCTGTAGCCCTAAGCCTGCCTGTGCCCCATAAGCCTGCCTGTGGCCCATAAGCCTGCCTGTGGCCCCCATATGCCTGCCTGTGGCCCCTATAAGCCTGACTGTGGCCCCAATAAGCCTGCCTGTGGCCCCATAAGCCTGCCTGTAGGCCCCATAAGCCTGCCTGTAGCCCCCTATAACTGCCTGAGCCCCTATAGCCTGCCTGTGGTCCCCAATACCTGCCTGTCCCCCTATAATCTTTGAGAGGGTGGCCATAAAAAAAAGCTGACCTGTAGCCCTTAAGCCTGCCTGTGGCCCCCTACCCCCTGCCTTAGCCCCAAAACCCTTTTCTGTACCCCCTAAAAGCCTGCCGGGGCCCCCCTATCCTGTGGGGCCCCCCATATGCCTGTTGTGGCCCTATAAGCCTCCGTAGCCCCTAAAAAGCCTGCTGTGGCCCTATAAGCCTCCCTTGGCCCCTATATAACTGCCTGGGGCCCCCATACGCCTGTGACCCCTATAACCCTTTTCCTGTAGCCCTCTACAACCCTCCTGGGCCCCCATATACCTCCCGTGACCCCCATATGCCGGGCCGTGGCCCCATATGCCTGCCTGTACCCAAAAGCCTCCCTGGGGCCCCTATAAGCCTGCCTGTGGCCCCCATAGGCCTGCCTGTGGCCCTAAAAGCCTGCCTGTAGCCCCTAGCTAAAAACAGGGCCTACCCCTATAGCTATATACCTGTTGTGTCCCCCTATATCCCCTGCCACCCTGAGCAATCTTTGAGAAGGGTGCCCGGATGGAGAAAAAAGGGAAAGTGAACACGTGATCAGAAAAGACGTCTCCTGTGAGTCACTAAATGTAACTGCAGTGTAATCACTTAGATTTCTGCAGAGCGTCTACATACAACTAGTATCTACCACTATCTGGTCACTGTATGGCGGTGGTATATGTAATCAGAGCCTGTGTACAGCTGATAGTCAAATGTGGGGGTTGTGTTTGGTCAGGGTCTGGCAGGATTATTTGATCCTTAGGTAGGAATAGTTTTGGGTCTTGGTTTTGTAGGAGTATTTTTAGTAACAATCATTCGTCTGGTAGATTTGCTCCATGTATCGGTGGATTATTCGGTGACTGTTATTTAGGGGTATTACACTGTCATATGGAGGGGAGCGATTTTGAAAAAGCAAATTTGTCAGGGCTGATTTCCATTGTGCAGTGACTGCTGAGGAGATGGACGGGAGCTATGTGGGATACGCAGAAAATTAGTGACAGGACCTGGCGCAGGGTTGAGAGGAATTGGGGGGGGGGGGGGCAATTTTGGGGGAGCGAGGGAGGGGGGCGCCATTGGCTGTACTCGCCTAGGGCACCAAAATGCCTTGTCCCGGCCCTGCACATGACATGCAATTCAAACAAATCACACACGCCCCCTTCTGAGCACACAGAGCTGAAGAGCTAGATGCACGAGGTATGAAGTGAGATGGTGGCAAAACCCCTTTAAGGAGCAGTATAATACATTTTTACATGTGAATTGCTGAGCAACAATGCTCCCTAAAACCACTACTCACACTTAGGGCCATATGTATGAAAACTGTCTAGGTCTAAAACTCACTTTGTTGCCAATAGCAACCAATCGGAGCACCCCTCTCATTTTTCCAGAGCACTATATGAAATGAGAGGGGCACTCTGATTGGTTGCTATGGACAACAAAGTGAGTTTTAGACCTAGACAGTTTTGATACATGTGGTCCTTAATGTACTTTTCATGTGTATGCTACTCTTTTTAAAGTCCTGTTATTAAGCATAAAACTGTAAAATAAGTTTAAAGGTCTGGAAAGATTTATTTTTTAGGGACTATTGCCAGAATTAACTTAGTATACACTAAAAATATATGCGATATCAGCCCACTACGTTAGTAAGCAAATAAGTATAAATATATCAAAAAATCCTCCTACCAACAGTGAATAGGTAACAGTCCCCACCTGACAAACTGCTGCTATAAATGTCTTGTGTCCCGTTGGATAAGTAGTAGGTGTACACCAAACGATTATATATATATATATATATTATTATATATATATATATATATATATATAATATATAATATATATAAAATATATAAACAAATTTGGCCTGATTAATCAAATGTAAATCTTCTTAAAAATGTAGACATTTAACCGTAATAAACAGTGTGTCCATCACTACATATATAAAGAAGCATATACTCAGGTTTGTAGTTGCGGCTTAGCCAAGCCGTTCAGTGTAGATTCGTATTCATGCTCCCGATTAGGTGAGCAGGAGACGCCGGCATCCAGGGCAGAATGAGACGCACAGCCGTGCGACGTTTCGGAGATAGCTCCTCCCCTTCCTCAGGCACGTACATCGAAAGGTGCAGCTTCCTTATATAGGTAAGTTTAAAACAGGTGAATTTAAAAACATTTAACCCTTTATCATACAGGACTAGGGAACTACAAAAATACCTTCAAATTAAAGCTCTCGTTCAGACCTTTTGGAGCGAGTGATTCAAGTTTAGCAATCCAGAAAGCCTCTCTTTTTAACAGTTTACTACTCAACTGTCAGCTATCATTACATACCACTCTCTCCAAAATACACCAACGTAACTCACAGACATCATGGCGGGCCTCCGCAAAGTGCCTTGCCACAGAGGTTTCTCCAAAAAAATTCTAATAATCCCTCTCTTTTACATTTTGTAAATGTTGCTTTTTATACGTTCTAATCGCAGATCTATGCTCATTAATCCTAATCCGGATTGATCGAGAAGTCTGGGCATTTTAGCATATATATCACGCAGTCGCTATCACATGTATAGAACCCCTGTATTTTGATAGTGTAACCTTTCGTGGGATGGTAGATATTCTCACCTTTAATAATTGATGTACAATTCTGACATTTTAAGCATGCAAAAGTACCTGACCTAGTACTACTCAATAAGGTTTGTTTTTTCATTTTCTTCGATGTTATCAAGTCTGTAGCTGTTAATTGTTGACCTAAGGTTCTACCCTTACGGTAAATCCATCATGGGGGCTCTTTAAACAGGTAGCCAAATTTAGCATCACTGCGTAAGATTTTCCAGTTTCTTAGTATTGCTTGTTTGATAATACCTGCATGTCTGTCAAAGACTGACATGTAGGTAAATCGTTGTTCATTGCGTTTATTAGCCTATGAAGTGAGAAGTTTTTCTCTGGGAATAGTCAAAACCTTCAGACCTAGTTTTCTTAACTCATCTTCCACATACCCTCCCTCAACAAATTTCTTGACAATACTCTCCATAGTGGCTAGATAGCTTGAATCATTGCCGCAGATTTGTCTTGCCCTAATAAATTGCGATTTTTCAATCCCTTTAAACACCTCTGGGGCATGCTGACTAGTACGATGGAGGATATTATTGCGGTCTGTATCCTTGGTGAATAAGGTAGTATGTAACCCACCTCCCTGTTTTTTAACCAACACATCTAGATATGACACCACATATTGATCCTTAGTTAGCGTAAATTGAATGAGTGAATGGATGCTACTAAGATATGCGACAAACTGCTCCAACTGAGACTCTGAGCCGGACCACAGTAGGAACACGTCGTCGACATATCGCAGCCAGGTGACAATATGGCTGTTAAATTCGGATGACAATACATAGTTCTTCTCAAAGAACATCATGAAGATATTCACGTAGCTTTGAGCGACAGGGGACCCCATCAAGATCCCCTGCAGCTGCAAGAACATCTGGTCACTGAAATGGAAAAAAATCTTCGTAAGTACGATCTCAAGAAGTTGTAATAGAAATGCTATCTTAGCATTGGATAGTTTTTCATCCTGACATAGGGTTTCCCTAACAGCTGACACTCCCTACTCGTATGGAATATTAGTGTTCAGGGACTTAATGTCCAAGGTACATAACCATGTAACATTATCACTATTGATCCCATTAAGTGCCTTAAGAAATTGGCCAGTGTCCTGAAGGATCAAAGGATACCTTTTTACTGCAGGTTGTAAATACATATCTACATATGCTGCCAAAGGCTCCAACAAGGAGTCGATTCCAGAGACGATGGGACGTCCTGGCGGTTTATCAACTGATTTATATATTTTTGGCACCATATATAGAATGGGCATTCTAGGATTTGTCTTGGTCAACACTTATTTTTCTTGAACACTGATGATCTCTTTGTCTACAGCCTCTTGTAATACCTCTTGTATATACTCCGAGAATTTTCTCTTAGGGTCTTCCTTTAACGGTGATATATAGTGGGGTCCTGTAGTCGACCTTTTGCCTCCTGTAGATATGGCTCAATGTCCATAACTACAGAGGTGCCCCCCTTGTCTGCTTTTTTTATTATGATGGAAGTATCATTTTTTAACTCTTTTATAGCCCTCCTTTCATTTTTATTCAGATTATTAAATATAGGCTTAGATTTCACCTGCCATTGTTCTGTAACCTCCCTGGTAACTAATTGCTGGAATACTTCAAGCGAGGCTGACTTAACTTCTGGGTCAAACTGATTATTTTTCCTCAATTTCTTTGAATACATTTTATTATCACTGCTGTCGTGCCTTTGTCCACCACCAGAGGTTGAAAAAAACATCTTACACCTAATATTACGGCAAAACTTATAAAAGCCTACAGTGAAATCAAACAAATCCAATTCTTGACTGGGGACAAAGTTTAGTCCCTTCTCTAGGATGTCCAATTGTGCAGTCGATAGTGTTTTGGAGGAGATGTTCATCGCTAACGTGGGTTGGTTTTCTTCCGGGTTCTCACCACTTTCTTTTCTGTTGTACCCGTTGCTGTAGTGTCTGAACATGCACCTTCCATTTCTGGAATTCTTCCCTTGTCTAAAAAATATTTTCCTCTGCGTTCCTGGTTGAGACGCATGCCACTTGGCATGCCTCTGTTCTGTACATCAGTATCGTCTGTCCCGGAGGATGTAGAATTCCACCCATTTTCTTTTGCATGTAATTGCGGGCTTTAAAATGATAGCGTCTCTCCTCGGACCAGGTATAAACTCTATTTGCTACATAGTCCTTGGTGTCTCTTTCAAATTTTTTGATCTTATTCTGCAGCAAAATTTGTTTTAACTTATCAATATTGGCTTTGAGTTCAGCCTGTGTCCGGTTATATTCATCTAGTGAGATGTCTTTCTTATACCCGTCATCTATTTTTTTTATATCCTTTTTTTCTTTGTTGATTGCATGTTGCAAACCTGAGTATATGCTTCTTTATATATGTAGTGATGGACACACTTTTTATTATGGTTAAATGTCTACATTTTTAAGAAGATTTATTAAAGTTTTGAAATTTTAAATTGGCTCTTCCATATTTTGCCAGTACACCAAACGATCCACACAACCAGAAACACCAGTGCTGTTACCACTTACCAGCCTTAGCACACAAACCTTACCAGCCCTGACACAGTAATCTCCCTTCCCCTAAATGTGGAAAAATAGAAGTCCTCAGTGCATGTTTAAGCAGATTCTCCTTTACTTCATTCTCCTAAGATGTGTAAAAGACATCATTAACATAAGATGGACAATACAAGTGGAAAATAAAAACACCTGATGACATGGTCAAGAACCACTGTAGCACTAAGGAGTGTTCATAACGCATAGTGGTTATCTGCTAATTCTACACAAATAGTTTACAGCAGGGGTCCTCAAACTTTTTAAACCGGGGGCCGGTTCACAGTCCCTCAGACCATTGGAGGGCCGGAATATAGTTTAAAAAAAAAGTTTTACTTTGGGGGTCGATACGATTACGGCGATACCCAATTTATATAGTTTTTCATGTTGAATTGCTTTTTTAAAATAAGAAAGTTTTTATTTTGTAAAACAATATTTATGCATCGCTGTCTTCTGATGGCCATAACTTTTATATTTTTCTGTATACAGAGCTGCGTAAGGACTTTTTTTGCGGGATGAACCGACGTTTTACTTGGTGTCACTTGGCATTTATATGGCTTTTTGATCACTTTTTATTCCATTATACATGCTGAGGGATGAACAAAAATCACAATTCTGACTTTATTACGGCGTTCACCGTGCAGTTTAATTAACATGAAAGATTTATAGGGCAGGTTGTTACATACGTGGCAATACCAAACATGCTTGCTTTATTTTTGGATCTTTTTTCGGGTGATGGGTGTTTGAAAAGCGGAAAAGAGCAGTGTACATGTTTATTTTATGTGTTTCACTTTTTTTTTTCACTTTTCCCCACAGGGGATTTGTATCGGTATATGCAGCATTACTGGTCACTCACCATGACAACATTTGTAGAATTCCCAATGCTGACCACATTTCTTATAGATTCCAGCTCTCCCAGATGACAAGTGTGCTTAGCAATAATCAGGGATGGGGGCCAGGAATAGATCACCTGCAGACGAGACAAACTTGTCACCTGGGAAAACTGTGGAATCTATAACAAATGTGTCCGACATTGTGAGCTCTACTAACGTCTTCACCCAGCTTTCCCAGACACCTGAAAAGCTAAACATGCAACAGGGACTGGGAAAGCACATTACAATCCATAATAATTATAGGGCTTATAAAAAGGTGGTCACCTCTGTCCGACAAGTTGGCTCCTGTCCTGACTCGGAGGTTGGGGGGGCGTGGGGGCTCCTGCCCGGAGTCTGGAGGAGAGGGGGGCTCCTGCCCTGAGTCTGGAGGAGAGGGGGGCTCCTGCCCTGAGTCTGGAGGAGAGGGGGGGGCTCCTGCCCTGGGTCTGGAGGAGAGGGGGGATACTGCCCTGAGTCTGGAGGAGAGGGGGCATACTGCGCTGAGTCTGGAGGAGAGTGGGGCTCCTGCCCTGGGTCTGGTGGAGAGTGGGCGCTCCTGCCCTGAGTATGGAGGAGAGTGGGGGCTCCTGCCCTGAGTCTGGAGGAGAGTGGAGGGCTCCTGCCCTGAGTCTGGAGGAGAGAGGGGGCTCCTGCCCTGAGTCTAGAGGAGAGTGGGGGGCTCCTGCCCTGAGTCTGGAGGAGAGTGGGGGCTCCTGCCCTGGGTCTGGAGGAGAGGGGGGGCTCCTGCCCTGGGTCTGGAGGAGAGGGGGGAAACTGCCCTGGGTCTCGGAGGGAGGCTTCTGCCCTGGCACTCCGTGGCTCCGGCCCTGCCTCGCGGAGGGCTCCTGCCCTGCCTCTCGGAGGGAGGCTTCTGCCCTGGCACTCCGTGGCTCCTGCCCTGCCTCTCGGAGGGAGGCTTCTGCCCTGGCACTCCGTGGCTCCTGCCCTGCCTCTCGGAGGGAGGCTTCTGCCCTGGCACTCCGTGGCTCCTGCCCTGCCTCTCGGAGGGAGGCTTCTGCCCTGACACTCCGTGGCTCCTGCCCTGCCTCTCGGAGGGAGGCTTCTGCCCTGGCACTCCGTGGCTCCTGCCCTGCCTCTCGTGGCTTCTCTCCTGTGGCGGGAATGCTGAGCACTGACCTCACATCCTGCTCTGGAAGTCAGCCTCAGCGGTGCCTGGAGTGCGGACTGTGGGTGGGGGACACTATGGAGCTGATGGGAGGTGCCTGAAGGCAGACACTTGCAGTATATGGGAGGTGTCTGTGAGTGGAGGAGGGCGGACACTCTGCAATGTTTACATTGCAGAGTGTCCGCCCTCCACCACTCACTCACAGACACCTCCCATATACTGCAAGTGTCCGCCCTCAGGCATCTCCCATCAGCTCCATAGTGTCCGCCCCCCCGTCCGCCCCCCGAAGCTGGCCCCTGCTGTTGTGCTGCTCACGATGGTCTCATGTTACCTGTCACCGCCCGCAGCACCTCCCATCGTATGGGAGGTGCTGTGGGCGGTGACGGGTGACGTGAAGCATCGTGAACAGCGCAACGGCAGGGGCCAGCTTATAGAGATCACACCACTGAATAGGAGGACTGTGGCTCCGCTGCTGCCACCGCCGGTGCCTTGCTACATGTCAACGATTGGCAGCGGTGGCGGATGGCAGCGGCGGGCCGGATAAAAATCCGCGTGCCGTAGTTTGAGAACCCCTGGTTTACAGAGTATCATTACCTAATGAATGCCTCCATGGCTACCATGTTAATATTTCTATTACACCCGGGTGTTATAGGTGAGTCATATTTGTACACTGTCCTGTAAACTGAGCCATACGCAGCATGCACAGTGTCCTGTCCTCATACGTCTATGACTATGGAAAAATGAAAAAAAACGTATGACTCGTGGAAGACATAATCTTACAAGTAAATCGTACAAGCAATCAGCAGTTTTGTTCCAGACAGGACAAAGGACGTGCATTTGACTGATTATTATTACACTTGGCACCCTTCTGTTAAAGAAAGAAAAATCCACAATGGTCACTAAAATAACTCGAAATGGACAAAAATAATAATAAATTTAAATTTGCTAAAAATCATCTAATAAAAATAAGACATTGCTCATGGATTATGGTTTGATAAAAATGTTTTAAAAAGCAAACTAATGAAACTGGCCTGGACAAAAATGATAGTACCCTTAAAGGGGTTTTCTTGTAACAAAGATCATATCTGTAATGATGGGGACAGTAAAAATAAGCACTTTTGCTATTGGTTTATATTACCTAAATAATTTAGTATAGCAGCTATTAGCTAATCTGTAAGTGTCTAGAGCTAAATCTGAAGCCTGGGTCAGGCCACGCCCCCTTTGCTGTGCTTGGCTGCCTGATATTTAGTTCAGCCCTGGTCGGGACACTTCCCCTGTGCGGGACATGCTATGATTGCCTGCCTGCACTCCCCTCTGAGCTGTGCAAAAATTAAACTGACTTCCTCAGCTTTTCATGCTAGGTGCATTCTGTGTGTGTAATAAAGGTTCAGTGAGCTCCCTATGCTCTTCTCCCAGTGATAGCTCTATGTGAAGGATCTAGGCAATTGCTGAGTCTCTAGCTGTTAGATTCACTCTCCCCCTCATATAACACAGACCTATACACAGAGGAGGAGAAAAGTTAATTTCTCACATTTATTTAATCAGTTCAGGCTGTACAGTCCAATTTTCAGTGAAGGAAGACATGTCTACTGGGAGAAGAGACACGCCTACTTGGAGAGGCGTAAGACAGAGAAACAGCTCATGTCTGTGAAAACCTGTGGTGAGAAAACCCCTCTAATATTTTATTGCACAACCTTTGGAAGTAGTCACTGCAAACAAACAATTTCTGTAACTCTCAGTGAGACTTCTGCACCCTTCCACAGGAATTTTAGCCCACTCCTCATGAGCAAATTGCTCCAGCTGTCCAGGACAGTTAGTCTGGAGCTGGACCGAGTCCTAGCTATTGAAATATAACATAATTTATCACATACGGTGAACACCGTAGAAGAAAAAAAAATTCCAACGCCAAAATTGTGTTTTTCAGGTCATTTCACGTCTACCTGTACAGGGGTCAAGGCCAGTTTCATTATTTATTTATTTATTTTTGGTAGAACCAAAATTTAAACCTAATGGATGACAATATAATGTGGCGGGGCCCTTTTTTCTGTCATGCATTAGCCAAAAAACCCTATATGGGGGGGAAAGGGTGCCTCCATTTTATTTTCTGCACCTCCCCACTCTCACGGGCGTCAAAGAAGTCAGCTTGCGGGTTGGTTTGTTTTAATATTTTTTTCTCTCGGTAAAGGAGGCGGGGACCCATGAGAGGTCTGAATGTCCTTTTGAGAGGTAAAAGATATGGGACGCCCTATTTGAGATCATTTTTAAAGTCGTGGGCATTTAAAAACACTTTTGATCAAAATATGTAACCGAGAACTAAAAGTTTTTTAGTAGAAGACAGCAAAAAAGCTTCTTTAGGGATTTCCACTAAATGTATTGCCTTTTTTCAGTAGTGTGCCGCGGCAGGGAGTGCTGTGTACATGAATAATATAAAATATATATTTATATTATATATAAAATATATATATATAAATATATATATAAAAATGTGTGCCCACCCCCGCCAGTGGCCCCAAAGGTTTGCATATGTTTTTTCAAAATGTTTTTTGTGCGAACCGTACGTTATATTTGGTATATATTGATTTTAACCTTTTGGGGGGGAAAAGGGGGTCCTCCATTTTGTTTTTCTGCACCTCCCCACTCTCACAGGCTTCATAAAAGTCAGTTTGCGGAGGGGTTTTTTTTATATATATTTTTTTTCACTCTGATAAAAGAGGTCGGGCCCCAGTGAGAGCCTGAAGTGGCCTATTGAGGGGTAAAAGATAGTGAGGCTCCCTATTTGAGATCACTTTGAAAGTTTGGGCAGCTTAAACACTTTTGATCAAAAATGTGAACCAGAATCCAAAGTTTTTTTCATGTATGTTTAACAGCATAAAGCTTCTTTAGGGATGTCCACGTAATGTATTCCCCCTTTTTGCAGTAGGGGGTGCCGCGGCAGTGGAGTCGTGTGTACATGTAATAAAAAAATATATAAATATTAAAAAATATATATACATATAATAAAAATAAAATATAAAAATATATATGTAGTGTGCCCAGCCCTCCCAGGGGCACCAAGGTTTGAATTGTTTTTTTCGAAGTGTTTTTTGTGCAAACCCAAAACTTTTATATTGGTAATTTTTTTTTTTTAAACCTATATGGGGGGAAAAGGGCCCCATTTTGATTTTCTCACCTCCCCAATCTCACAGGCGTCATAAAAAGGCAGCTTGCAGGTTGGTTTTTTTTTAAATATTTTTTTTCCTTCTATAAAGGGAGGTGGGGTTGGACCCAGTAGGGGCCCTTTTGTGGCTCATTAGAGGTAAAAGATAGGTAGGACCCCAAAATTTGAATCCGTTGAAAGTCGGGGACTTAAACATCTTTTGATCAAAGTTTTTTAACCCCGGAATCTCAAAGTTTTTTTCAGTTTTATAGACAGCAAAAAAGGGCTTTTTTTCACTTTGCCAGCCATTTTGGGTCAATTTTTAAATTTTAATACAGCAATTTTTGTTCACCGCAGGGTTTTGATGGGTGAAAAAAAAACCCTTTTTTTTATCCGTAACATTTCAATGGGTGTTTTTTTTCATTTTGGCGCAGGCCATTTTTGGGGTTCATAAGCCACCTTGAACTTAAATTTGAGTACAGCAATTTTTTAGCCCCGGGGCAACGTATTTGAAGGGCAAAAAATCCCTTTTATTACCCAATACTTTTCAGATATGTTTTTTTCACTTTGGCGCAGCCAGCTTGGTTCAAATTGTTAAATTTGAATACAGCAATTTTGTAGTCACGCAGGGTATTTGAAGGTAAAAAAATACCTTTTATTATCCGAATAGTTTTTTAAATAGTGTATTTGCACTTGGGCGCCTTTTTTTTCAAATACCCTTTTGTAACAATTCGAAGAAAAATTTTGTAGCAACGTTCCGTTGTCATTGCTGCAAAAAACACAATTCTCATCCTGTAACTTCTAATATTTTATTGGGTTTGTTGAATCTCAGTTTTTCGCAGAACGCAATTTTATGTATTTTGTTTAAAACAAACAAAATTCCCATCCTACTGGGGTTTGTAAATCCTGGACTGAAGGAGAACACTGTTTTATTTTTTCTTACGGTTTTTTCCACCAGACCCCATTTTTACAGTAAAACGCCAGAAAAATTTCAGTTTCAATCCCAGTTGGGTGAAAAAAAATTTGAGGGGTCAAGAAACTGGATTTGCCGCTTTTAAAAAGAGACTTTCAAAAACTCTTCCCAACTTTTTTTTAAATTTTTATTTTCTGAACATGGAGCAAATGCAGTGGGAAGCGAGCAAAGAGGGGGAGGGGGTAGAGGTACGGAGAAGGTGCTCCTTCCAGTGCTGGGGACAACACGTATGCCAGCATATTGTCGGTTTTTTTAGACCCTCAGGCCCGTCATCGCTGGTCAGGGGCCCGTGATCTCAGAACGAACAGTTCGCCACTGCCAAAATTTTAAAGCAACCCATCCAGCATCACCTCCCCATCCTCCCATCATGGCCACAAATTCTCACAGCATCATCAGCATCCGTCCAACTGAACGAAGGAGCCCAAATGTCAACTCATGCACCCACCACTGTGGGTAAACCATTTTTTTAAGACCCTTTGATGACAAAATGCATGGGTCAGAAGGCATGTTTTAAAAAATCAAGAGGCCAAAAAGGATGATTTTGCTGCTTTTGACGCCCGTTACTGTGCCATCAGAGGAGGAGAAGGGAAACCGTTCAATCGCAAAATCCCGGGGGATCGGCAAGCCTGCATCCCACTTGCTTGTAGTCCCCCACTCCTGGATGCAGAAGTCAGGACGACCAAGTCACCTGTGTTATGATGAGATGACGACTAGAGGATGGGCGAATCATTCTAACGAAGTGGAATTCGTTTTGAATTTTAGGAAAAAATTTTGTTTTGGAACGAAGTCGAACTTTTGGGGGACTTTGGGGAACAAAAATGGCTTTTTTATTATAAAATGGCTGTGACACATGGTGCACATGGGGCAAAGCACTCTGGGGGGAAAGAAGGGCATAGCCGCATGAATGTGCAGAGGTGAACCAATCGAGACCGCGGGATTATGTGACGTCACCGCACTAAAATCCGGGCGCGACCCGGGGGGCTCACACCCTCCACTGTGCTCATCAGGGGAAATGCTGCCCGGGTGATACTCTTTGTGAAGAATTGATTTTTAATAGCGATTTCTGGGGGTTCTCAGCTTGTCTCAGATCTGTTCCCTTAATGTTCTATTTCTAATTTTTGGGTATTTGGGTCTGAAATCCGGGTGCGTTCCCTGCAGCTGCATATACATTCAATATCCAATGGGACTAAGCCAGTTTCCCGTTTTTATTTATCTAAAGAAACAGCGGTTTTTACAAACAAATCCACTTTTATTTTTGGGTGCTCAAATTTTATTGCGCAATTTTACATCCAGGGGTTTAATTAAGCATTGTTTTGCGGTGTGCGACCCCCAAAAAACCGTCTTTTTTAACGCCAAATATATAAATTTTTCCTGTAGCCTAATTCACAAGCAAAAATTAATTACAAGTATCCTTGTTGTTTGGCTAGAAAAACCAATTGTAACACGCTACAAAACTACTATTTTGTGGCTCCATTCTTTTGGCGCAATTTTCATCCAGGGGGTTTAAATTAACGTTGTTTTGCTGGTGTGCTGACCCCAAAAAACCCTCTTTTTTTTAACGCCAAAATATAAAATTTTTACTGAGCCTAAATCACAAGCAAAGGTTAATTACAACTGATCTCTTGTTGTGGGGCGTAGAAAACCGAAATTTGTAACACGCTACAAATATATTTTGTGGGGCTCAATATTTTTTGGCGAAATTTTTACATCCGGGTTTAATTTAACGTTGTTTTGCGGGTTGCTGCCCCCAAAGAAACCGCTTTTTCACCCCAAAATATATACTTTTTTTCCTTACCTAAATCACAGCAAAGTTAATTACAACTGTATCTCTTTTTTTTTGCCTTAAAAAACACCCAATTGTAACACGCTACAAAGCACTATTTTTGTGGGGCTCTTTGTTTGGGAAATTTTACACCCCGGGGTTTAAATTTAAAGCGTTTTTTTTGTGGTGTGCGACAAAAATAAACCGCTTTTTCAACGGCAAAAAATAATTTTTTCCTGACCTAATTCAAAAGAAAAGGGGTTAAATTTACAACTGTATCTCTTGTTGTGGGCTAGAAAACAAGAAAATTTGTAACACCTACAAAGCTACTAGTTTTTGGGGCTCAATTCTTTGGCGCAATTTACATCCGGGGGTTAATTAACGTTGTTTTGCTGGTGTGCGACAAAAATAAACCGTTTTTTTTCAACGGCAAAATAATAAATTTTCCGGGCCTAATTCAAAGAAAAGGGTTAATTAAACTGTATCTCTTGTTTTTTGTGGCGTAGAAAAAAAAGAAATTTGTAACACGCAAAAAGCTACTAGTTTGGGGGGGCAAAATTCTTTGGCGCAATTTACATCCAGGGGTTTTAATTTAAGCGTTTTTTTGCTGTGTGCTGACCCCAAAAACCGTCCACACGGCAAAATATAAAATTTTTCCGTACCAAAATTCAAAACTTTTTTTAATTACAACTGTATCTCTTGTTGTGTCGAAAACACGCAATTGTAACACGCTAAAAAGCTACTAGTTTGGGGGCTCAATTTTTTCCCAAATTTTACATACAGGGGGTTAATTAAGCGTTGTTTTGCTGTGTGCTGACAAAAATAAACCGTCTTTTCAAGCAAAATATATAAATTTTTCCCTGAGCCTAATTCACAAAAAAGGGTTAATTACAACTGTATCTCTTGTTGTGGCATAAAAAAACCGCAATTGTAACACCTCCCCCAAAAGTTTACTATTTTTGGGGCTCATTTTTTGGCGCAATTTACATCCGGGGGTTAATTAAGCGTTGTTTTGCGGGTGTGCTGACAAAAATAAACCGTTTTTTTCACGGCAAAATATAAAAATTTTTTTCCTGTAGCCTAATTCACAAGCAAAGGTTAATTACAACGTATCTCTTGGGGTTTTTGGCGTAGAAAACAACAATTGTAAACGCTACAAAGCTACTAGTTTTGGGCTAAATTTCTTGGGAAATTTTACATCCAGGGTTAATTTAAAGCGTTGTTTTGCTGGTGGCGCCCCCAAAGAAACCTCATTTTCAAGGCAAAATATATAAATTTTTTCCTGAGCCAAATTTCACAACAAGGGTTTTAATTAAAACTGTATCCTTTTGTTGTGTGCGTAAAAAACGCAATTTAACACCTAAAAAGCTACAGTTTGTTGGGGCTAAATTCCCTTTCCCCAAATTTACATACAGAGGTTAATTAAGCTTGTTTTGCTGGGGGGGCTACAAAAATAAACCGTCTTTTTAAAAACGCCAAAATATAAAAAATTTTTTCCTGTACCTAATTCAAAAAGAAAAGGGTTTAATTACAACGTATCTTTTGTTTTTGGGCATAAAAAACACCAATTGAAACACGCACAAAGCCTTTAGTTTGGGGCCAATTCTTTGGCGCAATTACACCCGGGGGGGTTAATTAACTTGTTTTCTGGTGTGCGACAAAAAAAACCGTTTTTTTAAAGGGCAAATATATAAATTTTCCTGTAGCCTAATTCACAAGCAAAGGTTTAATTTACAACTGTATCTTTTGTTGTGTGGCTAGAAAACAACAATTGTAACACGCTACAAAGCTACATTTGGGGGGGGGCTAAATTTCTTTGGCGCATTTTACATCCGGGGGTTAATTAAGCGTTGTTTTGCTGTTGCTGACCCCAAAAAAACCGCATTTTCAAGGGCAAAATATATAAATTTTTCCTGTAGCCAAATTTTCACAAGAAAATTTAATTACCTGTATCTCTTGTTGTGTGGCGTAAAAACAGCAATTGTAACACGCTAAAAAGCTACTAGTTTGGGGGGCTCAATTCTTTGGCGCAATTTACACCCAAAGGGGGTTAATTTAAGCGTTGTTTTGCTGGTGTGCTACAAAAAAAAACCGCTTTTTTCAACGCCAAAATAATAAATTTTTCCTTAGCCAAATTTCCAAGCAAAGGTTAATTACAAATGTATCTCTTGTTGTGGGGATAGAAAACACCAAATTTTAACCCTACAAAAGCTACTAGTTTGGGGGGCTAAATTCTTTGGCGAAATTTACATCCAGGGGTTAAATTTAAGCTTTTGTTTTGCTGGGTGCGACAAAAATAAACCGTTTTTTTCAACCCAAAATAATACATTTTTCCTGTAGCCTAATTCACAAGCAAAGGTTAATTACAACTGTATCCTTGTTTGTGGGCGTAGAAAACACCAATTGTAACACCTACAAAGCTACTAGTTTGTGGGGCTCAATTTTTTTGGCGCAATTACTCCAGGGGTTAAAATTAAGCGTTGTTTTGCTGGAGTGCTGACAAAAAAAAACCCGCTTTTTCAATGCCAAAATATAAAAATTTTTCCTGTACCTAATTCAAAGAAAAGGTTAATTACAACTGTATCCTTGTTTGTGGCGTAAAAACATCAATGTAACACCTACAAAGCACATTTTTTTGGGGCTAAATTTTTGCGCTTTTACACCAGGGGTTAATTAAGCGTTGTTTTGCTGGTGTGCGACCCCAAAAACGTTTTTTTTCAAATCCCAAAAAATATAAAATTTTTCCTGTACCTAAATCACAAGCAAAGGTTAATTACAACGGGTACTCTTGTTGTGTGGCGAGAAAACACGCAATTGTAACACCACAAACTACTAGTTTGGCGGCCAATTTTTTTGGCGAAATTTACATCCGGGGGTAATTAAGCGTTGTTTGTTGTGCACAAAAATAAACCGTTTTTTTTCAATGACAAAATATATTCTTTTTTTCCTGTACCAAATTCATGCCCCGAAGGTTAATTAAGCCTTTTGTGTTTTTTACATTTTTTAAAACACACAGTTTTTTTAAAAACGACACATACAATTTAAATTTTTCCCGGGCCTTTGTGAGCGCAATTTAACCCAAAGGGGTTACCCAAGCTTGTTACTTTTTTCATTTGAGTCAAAAACGGGGTGATATTTATCAATACAGATATCTTCATCAACATGTCTGTACATTTTAGAAAAAACAGTATTTCAGACAGAGAGGTGGCAGGCTTTTCACCTCGATGGCAGTGGCCCAAAACTTTCCCGGGGAACGGGCCCCAGGTCGCACACAGCAAGGGGACGTCGCAGCGGGGGTCACTCGGTAGGCCACAACTGCCGTGCATCTAGGGGCCGGTGTTGTTCAGAAACCCAAAGGGTTTTCTTGATTGGTTGATAGGTCATCCTCTTCCCCCAGATGAAATCTGACAACCCCACCAAGAGTGGGTGGGAACTCAGACACAACCATTAGTTACAGGCCCGGGAGCGGGTCCGGCCCTCACCTGTCCTCACCCGCCTCTTACCACCGGTTTTCCCCACCAGGATCTACTATGTGGACGGGGGTCAGCGCCCCTATATAGGAGGAGAAAAATTTGAGGAGGCAGTCGCAGCTACTTTGGGAGCGAAGAAATGGGCCCAAAATGCCCCCTTCTTTTAGTAGGCGGCAAGGGAAGAGTGGGGAAGGCATGGATTTTATTTTGTGAGAGGGCTCCCGCAACCAAGACCGGGGAGACACATGACGATGAAACACAAATAATGATGATGTAGCTGACCGCATTGGGGGCCGGGGGAGGCAAGGGCTTCATCATCGTCAGGGGAAAAAGGGGGTCAGCTTGCGCCAGGCAGCAGCGCAGCCAGCAAGTGGGTCATTGGCCGTAGTCGCAGATAGCAGCATTTTAGGTCGGGAGAAAAGCGGGGCCCCGGGGTAAAAAACCCCTTCGAGTCCAAGAAAGTAGCAGCACAGGGGGGTCAGCGAGGCAGCGGGGGCAGGCATTCTTTGCTAAAACACCGGGGGACCTAAATGGGTATATTAGAATCTTGGGGAAAAGTAAGCGGGGCCAGGACTAACGTTGGCACCACGGCCCTGCACAACACATCACGTCACCACCGGGGGGCCTGGAGAAACGTGGCTCAGATGTGGTGGCCATCCCCCCCGCAGCAACAGCAGCACAGCAGCAGCACACCCCCCCAGTGCACGCATCCATTGCAAACCCGTCAAGGGGTCCACCACCTCTGCAAAAGGGGGGCTGTTTTTCTTTGACATCACCCCGGCCAATGCCCCGCTCCTCCTACTCATGGCGCCACAGTCTTCAGCGGGCGATTGAAAGAGACAACATATGCGCCAACCCTCCCAAGGTCAGCAGCTGACCCTGCCCTGTCCAATTGTTGGTATCGCAGTCCCTCCCTTTCCAAATGGTGGACCTGCACCGTTTTAAAACAATGGCTTGTGCCAAGCTAGAGGAGATTCCAAGCCGTAATTTTTTTTCCAAAAAAGGGAGTACCAGCACTTTATAAATATTGAACAGAAGGGGGGCCATCGTTGAGCTTTCGGTTTTTTTCCCAAGGTGCACGGGAGCGCAGACGTCTGACTTAACTGCAGGGCCAGTACTGTCCCCTTTTTCGGCCCACTGGGTGAATGTGCTTCTGCCCAAAACACCAACAACTTGGACAGGAGACGCCCCCTTTCCCTCCACGTCGTTTTAAAATGCGGCTCCTGCGCCAATGTCGCCTCCTCCTCCACCACCACCACATTTCACCTCCACAAGTACTTTCTCCATCATACCACATGTTTAGGCACACGGGTCCGCAGTTTTACACCTACTTGCCCCGGGGAAAAAGTCCACAGGGGGGGAACTGCTCCGCGCAGCACAAGAAATCAATGTGGGCTTTCCCCCCCGCCAACTGGGAAATTGGAACCATGATGATAGACAAAGGAGTAACATGGGTCCGTGCTTCACCGAGGAGGGGGTGGCCATGCATCCCCCCCCCTTTGGGCCACTGTTCAATCTGGTTGGAAAAGGTTCCTGAATCTTCCACCGATCTTTAGAAATTCTGAAAATGGCCAGGAAACTGTGGCATGCACTTTATCCTTTCCCACAAAGTCAGAACACCCTCCCAAAATTCAGCGGCAGAACGCCTCCCCCAACACACTCTGAATGCGATGTTTCCACCCGTTGGAATTCCCCCTGCACATGTTGGACCGACTGTATAACAAGAAAGGCCTTAACGATTTTTTGATGATCCAGGGGACGGGTACTCCCTGTGTAAAATTTGATGTCAGCCAGTGGCAGCTCATGCGTGACACCTGCTTTTGTTGAGGGCATTCGAGGGGACATTATACGTCAGTCCCAGGACACGGGATAAATAACTCATTCCACTGCTTCATGTCCTGGAAAAAAAATTTCGAAAAACTGTCTGAGCAGGGATGGAGACTGGCGACACTTCCCCGCGCCACATGAGTCCGGGGCAGAAAAAGGAGGAGGAGGAGGACATGAGCAGAAGCATTTTCTGGTGAAATGAGTGGGTTTTTTACCCAGGAGACAAGAGAGGAGGACAGGAGCACTGGAGGAGTGATGGAGAAGGAAGCGAGGGAATGACCCCCAAGCACCGTGGCAGTATACAGTGGGGTTAGGGAGGGGGACCCTTGGGGCACTTGGCGGGGCCCCAGCATGCTGATTGGCCCCGCTAGTGACAGCCGAATATCAGCTCCCGCAGAGGGATTCTTCTGGCTCTCCACCCCCCACCAAAACCAAATACTATATGAAATCCTCCGTAGTCAGTTGGCCCCTGCCCATGTGTGGAATCTCCCTTCTCTGAAAGGTCTGACGGGGGGGTTTTTTCAGCGCTCACGACTACTGCCGCCTGTGGAGGGAAGGGGGGGGGGAGGGTGGAGCATACCACCCGTCACAGCAACCCAAATCTGGGGGTCACCGATGACAGCTTCCTTCACCCGCCTAGTAAAGGGCAGTCGCCACAAAACAGCACAGCAGACCTTACAACCCGAACCAAAGGTTTGGGGCCCCTTGCAGCACCCGCCACCCCATTAGAAGATCCCTGGACTACTGGGGACCAAACTGGATTGTGGCCGCAACTTGCCGAGTTTGCATGGAAAGCTGTCCTGCCCGGGCCCGTGTGTCTCAGAGCGGGTGTTCAGTGCGGTGGGGGGCCCTCGTTACCCCAAGGGGAAAACCCGCTTGTCCACGGAAATGTGGACCGACTGACCTTTTTTCCAAAAAGAATCAGGCGTGGAACGGCCAGGGTTTCCACACACCAATGCCTTAGGCACAGATTTCATCAGCCAGACGCCCACCCAAACTGTGAGAAATAGTCGGGTTTTAAACACCTGCCTCACCATATTCGATGCCCCACCCGCCTGATGCCACCATCTGCTGCCAGTTTCCCATCGCCACCCCATCTTTATCAGGGACTGGTATTGCCCCCCACCTCCACACTCTGTCATTGTGCCCTCTCTGACCTCATGCTGCGGCTGCCGTCACCTCCACCCTCCATTTTCCCTCATGACCTCTCTGCTGCTGCGTGCTGGGGCCGGACATCCCACGTGCATTTTCCACTCCCGTGGCCTACCCGTTTTTTTCCCCCTCCAAATGTCATTTTGCCACTGTCTGACCTCATGCTGCCGCCAACCGCACCTCCACTCTCTGTCTTGTGCCACTCTGGGGCCTACTCCTGTTTTGGCCACCTCCAGAATGTCACTGTGCCACTGTCTGACCAAGCTGGGTGGGGCTGCCAAAAACCCCCACACGTGTCATTGTGCCACTGCTAACTCATGCTGCTGCCACCGCACCTCCCCTCTCTGTCATTGTGCCCCCTCTGGGCCTACTACTGTTTTGCCACCCCCCAAAATGTCATTGTGCCACTTCGACCTTATCGCCGCCGGGCCTCCACACCTGTCATTTGCCACTCTGTTGCCTACTCCTTTTTGCCACCTCCAAATGTCATTGTGGGGCCCCTCTCTGACCTCATGCTGCGTGGTCTCCGTCACCTCCACACTCTTCACGATGTTGCCACCTTTTAGCTCTCAGATTTTTTTTTTTCCCCTTTTGCTGGCAGACGTTATCAGCTAAAATTCCCGCTTCAGTTTTTTGGTCAGTTTTGCCCCTTAATGCCCAGGGGAAATTTTTTGTGAAGCGTTCTAAGAGCGACGGCAGTCATCTGCGTGTCAACAAAAAACAACATTGTATGAAGACCAAACCCAAGCTCCCTCTGCAATTTAAGCATGGCCACAACGTTCTACAGCACCCTGCAGGCTCTGTGCAGCCTGGAAATAGCTGTTTTTTAACGTGATTCTTCCCGACTTAATTCGGACCAAAATGAATTTAGTCGGGAAATTCGGCGAAGTGACCGAATCGAATTCCTTTCTATCACGAACAGCTACCTTAGAACTGGCCTCCATTATGTTCCCAAGTTTATACCCTCTTTGTAGCAATCTGTCTTGGTCCTCTGATGAACAAGCCTGATATTGATCGTCATCAGTACAATTTCGCCGTAATCTTATAAACTCCCCGAAAGGGATGTTTTGGACCACATGACCAGGATGACACGAGTTGGCAAGAAGAGTTGTGTTTCCAGCCAACTCTTTTCTATATGCTGAAATTTTCACTGTGTTCCCAGTTATTCCCGACAAAGTGACATCCAAAAAATTTATAGAATTTTTTTCATGAGTGTAAGTGAAGCATAGATTACAAAAATTGTTATTGGCATATTGAACAAACTGAATAACAGACGTAGAATCCCCCCCCCCCCCTCCAGATCAGTAGCAGGTCATCTATGTAACAACCATACCATCTGATCTGGGGGAGGAAAGGATTATCTGGGGAAAAGAGAAAATCTTCTTCCCATACTTCCATAACAATATTTGCAAGGGAAGGGTAAAATCTACCCCCAAGGGAGCTCCCCCTCCCCCAATATCGTCGAATAAAAATAAATTTATTAGGTATTTGGGAAACATCCACAAGGTATTCACATTTCCCTGTAGAATATGAACTGTACATGATAAGGAATCTATGTAAAAACGACTGAAACGTGAGCGGTAAAGCGGTAGGGGGACCCACGGGCCCGCCGGCTTGCTCCAGGGGGCTAACCAAGGGGCCATCAGGCATGGGCATCTTCACAAACCCTTTGGGGGGTAAGGTTGACTACCCCAACAGCCACCAGGCCCACCCCAGGGCATCCCCGGCAGCAGCAGCTGACCAAAAGGGCCCCAAATCCAAAGCTAGCACCAACAGAATAGAACAGAGACAAAGCAACAAAAGTAAATTTTGCAGGAAAAAGACAGGAAAAAACAGATCCCCAAACAGGAGGAAAAGCAAAAGGAAAGGGGGAACAAAAAAATAGCAGACTGAAGATACCAAAACATAACAAGATTTAAAAGCAAAAACTGGGGCAAAAACCAAGGCATGCCCAAGCGGAACACGGGGCAAAACAAGGAAAGGGAAACTCACAAAACACAGACAAGACCCAAAAAGACCACAGAGCACCCCCGGCCGCAACAAAAAAGACAAAAACCACAGCAACAGAACAATAAGCACAACAAGGATCAGGGCAGGGGTGTGAGGAGAAGCAGGCTTAAAACCCACAGGGGAAGGGTTTGGCAAGGAACCCAACCCCCTGCACACGTGGGAAAAAGGAAGGGAAGTTGGCCGCCCCCCAAAAGACTAAAAGGGAATAGGGCAGCACCCCAAAGATGGAGGACACAGCCACAAGAAAACCGCACAGCAACACGCAAGCAGGCTACAAGCGCCCCCCAGCGAACGAAACAGGAACCAAGATCGCATAAACATAGGTACACGCGGTTTTCGCAAAAGGGGCCGCAGAAAGGACGGGAACGGCACGGACCTGACAGTACCCCCCTCCTTAAGCCCCCCCCCTCCCCAATCCACAAAATGGGAAATTTTCCACCTAGGTCTGGGGCCGAAACACTCCGGGGGCAATCCCAAAAACCCAAACTAAGGCTGCAAGAAAGCCATACGGGAAAAACCCTAGGAAATGGAGGTCCGGGAGGAAAAAACGGGGCACTAGCAAATTTTGGGGGGGGAAACCCAGGTGGGCAGTAAGCCTCAGGCGAGACCGAACCACGGGACCAAAACCAGGGGGCCCGAAGCCAGGGGGGGGTAGGGGGGGGGCCCTCAGGGCGGACCGAAGCCCGGGGACTCAGAAGGCCAGGGCGGCCCGGGTAACCCAAAGGGGGACTCAGAAGGCCAGGCGAACCGAAAGCCCGGGACTCAAAGGCTCGGGGCGAACCGTAAGCTAGCCAAACGGATGCTCGGGCGGACCAATAACCAAACGGATTCCTGGGGGGGACCAGAGCTAGGCCAAACGGATGCCGGGTGGACCATGATGGGCCCCAAGGGATCCTGGGCGGCCCATGAGCTGGGCCAAATGGATGCTCGGACGCACCAGAGCTACCAAACACCAAGACCTGCCAAAAAATTAAAAAACACCCAAACACAAAAAAAAAGGAACAGCACAAACAAACCGCACAAAACCAAAAAAACAGAGGGGAAAAGTCACGGGTCCATGGCCTGATCCACGAACGGATGACGGGTTTTAAAACGGGGAGTGGACCCACTGGCCACTGCCGGGGTTTTCTCCGAGGGGCGAACTAAGTGGCCATCACCACATCTTCCACCTTTGGGGGTAAGGTTTACTGACCCCAACACCCCCCAAGCCACCCAAAGCATCCCCGGGAGCCGCTGACCAAAAGGGCCCGACTGCCAAAGCAGGGACCAACAGAATAGAAAAAGAGACAAAGCAACAAAATAAATATGTGAGGTACAAACAAAGACAGGACAAAACAGACCAAACAGGAGGGTAAACAAAAGGGGAAAGGGAACAATAAATAACAGACTGAAGATACCAAGAAACAAAGCAAGACTTAAGCTAAACTCGGGCAAGAACCAAGGCAGCCCCCGGGCAGGAAACCGGGGCAGAGAACAAGGGAAAAACTCAAAAGACACAGACGAGACACAAAAACCCAATAGCACACCAATGCTAACAAACAAGAACAAAAACACACAGCAAAAACACAATAAACACAAAAAGGGTCAGGAAGGGGGTTGTGAGGAAAGCCTTATAAACCCCAGGGGAAGGGGGTGGCAAGGAAACCCAACCCCGCTCACACTGGGGAATAAAGGGGAAGGGAAGATGGGGGCCCGCCAAACCCCCTATGAGCTACAACAATAGGGCAGCCCAAGATGGAGGACAGCATGGCCAGCAAGAGAAAGCGGGAAAGCAATCACAGGTGAGTAAGCACGGGTACAGGACGCTCACAAAGACACTGCAACAGGAACCAGATCGCATAGGAACATAGGTACACTGCGTTCCGAGAGGCCCCCAGCATAAGGACAGGAACTGGCAAGGACCGGACCTAAGCAACACATGGGGAAACATGGTAAAACCATGACGTCACATGACAGCCAAGAAAAAGACTCTTCCCATTGTTCAATGTTATGAATGAGGCTTTTGGACAAAGAAAATATCCAGGAAAGGGGAAAACCCCAAAGGTTTAAAAACCACCAGCCCCTGCCCAAGTTTCATTAAGTGACCCGCCCCCCAAAGCATCGGCGAAAAGGGGGGGGGAAAAAAACCCCTTTGCCCTTTTGGGGGAGTGGAAAATGGTCATGACTGGGTTTGCCACAACATTTTTCAGCCCAAAACCCATAAGAATCCTGGATAACTTCTTCCTCCAAGATTTTCTTGAGAGTCATTTTAAAATCAGGAGTAGGATCCTTACTGAGTTGTCAGTAGTAACTGTTCCTGGGAAAAACTTAGGTCTCTCTGAATCAAACCATTTTAAAACTATCACTGCTCCACCCTTATCAGCAACCGGAACGATGATATCAGAGTTGTCCCTTAGATCCTGTAATGCTTTTCTTTTATTCTCTGAAACTTTATGACAGCGATTCCTACCTGTGCCCAGGGCTCTTCCGTGCTTGGGTCGGTTTGGATACATGCTTTTGGTTTTTCACCAATTTTTTAAATATTACTACAATAAAAATTAAAATAATTTTTAAAAGGATTTCTTGCATGGCGGATATGTAGCGGTTATCTCCAGTTATATTATTTTTAGTATATTTAGATTTGTTATTACTTCTGACAGTTTCAAGTTTTTTCAGAGACCATTGTGGGTTTTTTACTTCCTTTAACCCCTTAAGGACCCAGCCAGTTTTGGCTTTCCTGACACAGCCCTATTTTTGAAATCTGACATGAGTTTTTTTGGAGAAAAATTTTTTGACACTTTTCCCTATCCATGTATTCTTAGATTGTTTTTCCTCGGACAAAAAGTGCTTTAATTTATTAAAAAATTGTACCTACAACCCTTGTTTTTTTGTGAAAAATAAAAAATTTTTCATAAAAAATTTTTAAAAAACTGTGATTTTAAAAGTTAAAAAATTTTTCTGACAAACAGATAATTATTCACCACAAAAAGTTTATAACTAGCATCAACCAATGCCACTTAGTTTTGGCTCATTTTTTAAATGTCCTTTTTTTTTATGACTTTAGAGGCTTAGAAATTTATTTAAGAAATTTTCTCACTTTTCAAAAAATTTGCAATATACTTTTTTTTTTAGGGACCAGTCCATTTCTGCGTGGCTTTTGAAGGCCTGTAGTTAGATCCCCCAAAAGACACCCCAAAGAAACAAAAACCCCTTTTAAAGTATTTACAAAGTGTTTGAAGTTTGTTAACCCTTTGGGTATTTCACAAAAAAATAAACAAAGGGGAGGAGAAATTTTAAAAATTTCACAATTTTTGCAGATTTTCAATATTTACCATTTTTCACTGGAATAGGGAAAAAGACCGGGTAAATCAATGTAAATCTTTTCCCCGGGTCGCCATTTTTAAAATACCCCATAGTGGCCCTAGTGCATTTTTTTGGCTCACCAAAACCCCAGAATGGGAGGAGCACCCACGGACCTGGGGCCCTCATTTCAAGCAATTTTATTTAGGCCCCCTTCGGGTTTTGAAGAGGCCCAAGGTGCAAAATTTTAAAAAACACACCTAAAAAACCCCATATTGGAAATACACCCCTTAAGGTTTTATAACAGGTGTGAGTATTATACGACCCCCACAGGTGATTCACAATTTTTTTTTAGCTTTTGGGCTGTAAAATGTAAAAAAATTTTCCCAAATAATCTGCAAATTTAGTTAAAGTTTTTCATATTTAAAAGGGAATCCTGGAAAAAAAAACCCCCAAAACTTTTGTTAAGCAATTTCTTTAAAGTTTGTCAATAGCTTACATTGGGTAAAACTGCTTTTTGGGCCGCGGGGGGGTCAAGGGGGGGAGCGCTTTTTGGGTTTTTGGGAACCAATTTGGGGGGGCCCAGGCGCATTTTCAAAGCCCCCAAAGTCCCGAACGGGTGAAACCTTTCCCAAAGTCCCCCCCTTTTTTAAAAATTAAACACCCCTCGGGATCTAAACTAGGGGGTAGGGGGCATTTTGGTGCACTGGTTTTTCCAAAACGTTTTTTTTAGCTTTGGGGTAAAAAAGGAGGGGGGGGAACACAGTTCCCCCATTTTTTTTTTGGGCTTAATTTTACCGTTCCCGTTCATGAAAGATGCAATAACTTTACTATGGGGGTCGTAAAAATTGCAATGTATAAATTTTAAAATAGTTTTTTAATTTTTATTACTTTTACACAAAAAAAGGTTATAAAAAAATTTCGTTTTTAGTTGTCCATTCGACAGCATAATTTTTTTTATTTTGCTGTTGCAAGCTGTGTAGGGGCCTGTTTTTTGCGGGGGGTTAATTGAGTTTTATTGTAAATTAGGGGGCATACAAACTTTTCCTTTTTAAAAAGTTTTTTGTGAGGCATTTTGAAAAAAATACAGCAAACCTGGGATGTCTTTTTTTTTTTATTTTTTATAGCGGGCACCTGCGTTAGAATGACATGCTAGCTTTTTTTATCAGTGATACTTTCACAAACCCCAAATTTTTTTTTTATTTTTTTTATTTTTTACTGCTTTTTTTTACAATAAAAACCTTTTTAAAAAACAGGAAAACACATTTTTGCATTTCAATCGAGAGCCATAAAATTTTTATTTTTCGTTATGGACTGTATACAGGCTTTTTTTTTGCGGAGAAATTACTTTTTTTTTGTATCAATTTTTGGGGGGGACAAGACTTTTGACATTTTAAATCCTTTTTTGGAAGGGGAATGAAAAAATACTGCAACCAGAGTGTTTTTTTTTTAAAATTTTTTTTAAAAAACGCCACTGTCAGTATCCCTAACAATTAGTTTACTCTGGGGTCGAAACATTATGGCGATACCCAATTTATATATTTTAAGTTTTTTTTTATCGAAACACTGAAAAAAAAAAAAAGGGGGGTTTTTACGTGTAAAAGAAAAATTATGCATCGCGTCTTTTTGAGAGCCCTCACTTTTTTTTTTTCCGTATCAAACTAGTTTGGACCCTTTTTTTGCGGGATGAACTGACCTTTTAATTGGAAAAAACGTTGCTTTATACGGTTTTGATACTTTTTTTCCATTTTTTTTGCTCGGGGAACAAAATCTTAAATCTGTGATTTTTTTTTATTTTTTTTTCTTTCCTGTTTTACCGTACGGGAAAAAAAACAAGACAGATTTATGGGGAGGTCGACGCACGCGGCTAAACCAAATATGGGACTTTTTTTATTTTGACTTTTTTTGGGGGCGATTTTTCGTTTTGAAGGGGAAAAGGGCGGTGACTTTTTTTATTTTATTTTTTTGGTTTAAATTTTTTTTAATTTTTTTTTTCTTTTTTTTTTACTTCATATTTTATATTTTTTTTTTTTTTTTCTTTTCCCATAGGGTTTGAAAAAGAGATCTTTAGACTCTCATTCAATAGGAATCAATGCACGCTTGCTGTGCACTGGTCCTATGACAACGCATCACGATGTCTCCAAGGGAAATGAACAAAAAATACACAATTTCCCGTTTTAAATTTGGTTCCCTTTGCGTCTTAGCACCTTGTTTCATATTTCCACCTAATACAGACCTAATTTAGTAACTGCTGGCCCATCCTAACAATAGTACATCTACAAAATAACACAAACCTTCCTAAATAAAAAAATAAATTTATAAATAGAAAAGAAAAATTATACAACTATACTGCATAAATGCAAAAATCAAATTACATCATTTGGTCATATGAATTAAGGCAAATATATGTCAACTAAAGAATACAATACATGGTCATAATGATAACATGTTTCAAAAAACATTCAATACATTTAATGGACTATTAGTGGTTTAAATACAACTTCAAAATTTTAGACAAAGGGAATTTACCATACCCACATTATATCATCTGCCAGAATAAAAATATGAGGAGACCCTAAAGTGACATACTGTATATTTAAGACAAGTCAGCCAAAGTACAAAACAACAAGTAGTAGATAGATAGATAGATAGATAGATAGATAGATAGATAGATAGATAGATAGAACACTCACTCATAGGGACACTACCAAAATTTTTCCAGAACTGTGTAGACAATTTAACAATTGATGTATAAACCGGTCTTTAGCAATCATTGTCTAGCCTTTGTAGCCATTTTGTTTTGTAGTTCTATTATATGTCTTCTGAGGTTACTCTAAGGGCTTGACCCCACCGCAGACGGTTTGCAGTTTCAGACAGTTTGCGGTTTTAGAAACCATCTGAAAACCTTCAATCAACGCTTCCCATAGACTTCTATAGGAAAACCGTTGAGCAGTCCCCACTGAACGGACTTTCCACTGGGCGGTTTTTCACACCGCCAGCGGTCCGAAAAACTTAGAACAGGTTCATTAACATTGGAGTCAATGTAAGCCGCTCAGAAAGTGAGTGAGTGTTTTTTGTCCAGGTTTTTGGTGTGGGTTTTGGGCGGTTTTAGTTTTTGTAAAAAGAAGTTAAGAATGATCCCACCTATAGCGGGTGTATTTTTGTAGGTCCTTTTGCACTTTTTTAAAGTTCTGCAAAGCACTTCCTGGTTCTGATAGAAGAGGACGCACCAGTATGCCTCCCAAAGCATACCACTGCATGGCCATGGACAGACTGATCTCTGAAGTGAGTGTCAGTGTGAAGGAGAGTATATAAATCCTCTTTTTAGCCTAAAGTAACCAAATTTTTATGCTGTTAACATGCACATGTGCTTAAAGTGAAAGTGAAAAAGTAGGCCTTTGTGCATCATTGTTAAATAGTGGAGATAAAAAAAAATAAAATCACATGGTTTCTTGCACTAATCAGGAATACTGTTGCACTCAGTACACTTTTCTGCTTGAAAAACCGTCCAAAATCCACTGGGGAAACCTGGACAAAATTAGTGACAAAAACAGTTAAAAAAACCAAAACCGCCGCAAAACCGGCATGTTTTGTGTCAAAAACAGTCCAAAAACTGGTTGGAACGGTTCTGCTGAAGTGAAAACTGAGCTGATTTTGTCCTTTGCCGTGTAAATACACCCTAACAGTTGTTTGTTTTGAGAAATGATTCAGACTAGTCAATCTTTCTTTAGAAAAATAGATTTGTTAGTAACTAGACTTTTTGTATCTTTTTTTTAAATGGGCGAACTACCTATGAAATCCATACTTCCAATCACATATCCTTATTTCAAATAGTTTTTGCCAAGTAGTTCTGGGGCTGTCAGTTTTATCATCAGATTTTCGGCAGATTCAGTATTTTGAATCTGCTGGAAATTCGACAGTAACCTGTACTGAATAGAAAGCAATAAAGAATCTGTACTGTAGCCTGCACAGCAAGGATTTTTTACGATCGGTTTTAAAATCTGGCGGATTTTAAAACATGTCAGATAATACGCCTGGTTTTGATGTTGGCCCTGTGCATTCAATATATGGGGTCGACAGCAAATCCGAAAACTGACCGCAGTTTTAGCGAAAATCTGCACCAAAAAACGTAGTCCAGCCACGGTCCAGCAATGTTAAAATACCGTAATTTTTGTTGGCTTTTAACATTCGGTAACTTAACTGGAGAAGTATTTAATACAGAAGTTCCCAATATTTTCAAAAATTTTGTAATTTCGATGTAAGACACAGTTGCCCATGATACACGGTTTTTTCGTGTTACCCTCCCTTACTGTAAAAAAAGGGCCCCAATTGAAAAGCACAAAAAAGTGAGAAACACTCTGTGCCGAAAATATGTGCAAATTTTTTTGTTTAGTTCGCACTATTACTTGGGGAAATTTTCACTCATTCTAAAAAATAAGAGCCAAAAATGTTAAAATGCTTGGTCAAGACTTTCTATGTTTGAAGAACCAATCGAGCCCCCTTTCACGTCATATAGGCCTGAAAATAAAGGGGAGCTCTAAAATGGTTTTCAATTAGCAAAAAAGAAAAGTTTTAGCCCAAGGGTTTGTATACAGTACCTTTTAGTGTAAACTTAAACTAAACAGCCTTAACATGTGCCACATTTTTCATAGTTCGAAAAAAAAATGGCTCAAACTTAAAATGGCACAGCCTTTTTATGACAATTATCCAAAATTTAACAAAGAAAAGCAAAAAAGTTGTCTATTTTTAAAAAAAATTAACCTTTTTTAAATATTTCCTAAAAAAACCACGAGATAAAACTTAATATTCTAATTCAAAGCCTACCAAACAAGGGGGACGACCGTCCCGAAAGGAGACCCCGCCAAATCCTACAAGATACACTAACCAAAATTAATCTAAATTATATAGTGTCCCCAAAAAGTGCAACAAAGAATAAAATTTAATACCAAAACCTATACAAAAAAATTCTCAAAATCGATGCACTATCAAGGTCCCAGAAAAAGACCTCAAAAGCAATTTTCAGGAATTATTGTCCCATCTATGTCCTCCGCTTTTCCCCCCCGCTAAATATGAATATTGTTAAACGGGACTTATCTTTGACAAAACAACCTTCTTAAAAAATGTATTCGTTCAAACCCTTTCTTATACATTAAGTGTCTTAGTGCATTTTTTAAAATTTAATCTAATAAGGAGGCAAAACCCAATTTATACCGATAGGGAGGGTCTCATCAAAAACTATATTTTATTTGTTGAAAAAAATGTATCCTGCTATATGTTCATACTCCCAAACCCTTCCCCAATTCAGTCTGCCAAAAGTTCGAATTCTAGATAAAACCCATACAAAATATTTAATTATCCTTTACAGGGCAATATCCTAATTTTCCCGGTGCAGCAAAATTTCTTCACATACTCACCGGGCGGAAAAGTAATGGATATCAAATTCCCCCAGGATATTTACAATAAAAAATAGATGCTACCATGGAGATGGCCCAAATTTGTACCAACCGGGGTTTATCTTGTCAATGTTAGTATACTTTTTGTCTTAAGAATGTACTCACAGACCCATCAACCCCCTTTGCCGGATATTCAATGTTTTTAACAAAACTTTATAGAGTTTTCAACCCCTTGGGTTCCTAACATCAAATTTTTATCCCCCTAAAAACAATATAAAAGTAACCATATTCATACCAGGGCAGTATCATGGATACCAGGTTCCCGGGTTTGTTTGTTTAAAAAAAATTACCCCCCATTCCCCATGGTGAAAAAGGGTTCCCATAAGGAAACCCAATCTCACATGGGGGCGTTTTTATAAATCAAAGTTTTGCAAGTGAGCCAATTGGATTAGTTCCCCCCCATCTACAAAAAATCACCCCTTGCTGTTAGTAATCACTTCCGTTATAACCCGGCAAACTTCCGGTTCGCTCCCAAACTATCTCAACTCGCATCGTTACATGAGAAAGGACGACAACCCAAAGGGCCCCTTTTACATGCGCAAAACCCGGGGCCGGCCCCTGGACTGGGCAATCCCGGACAAAACCAAAAGCTAAATTCACGTTTCCCGTCCGTAGCCCGGCCCCCAACCTGATCGCCAAACAAAAATGCCTTATTTCCCCATTTATTTTTTCCCAAGCAGGTCCCAAGCACAGATCACCGGGACCAACCCCCACTATGTCTGCACAACAAAAACCCCAAAGCCCTATTTAAAAATATCCAAGGCCCAAAAAATTTATTGTTTTATCCACTAGCCGCCCAAACAACGAAAATTTGGGTTTTACAATGATGCGAAACTTAAAAAATTTCATTTAAAAAAAAAAAAAATCATAAATTGGTTTTTCCATTTGGGATTCGGCAGAAAAAATTCCTTTCAAGATCCCCCCTGCAGTTTTCAATATTTAGTTTTGGGCGCCCCCCCCCTTATCCTTTCATCCCCCTCCTTTTATTTTGTAAAAGCGGTCTCCATCAAAGGCCCCCCCAAAAATTTCCCCCAAATTTTTGCTTTCCCCCCAAATTTTTTTAACCCCGGGTTTACCCCCCTTTCCTTTTAAAAATCTTTTATAAAAATCTTTGGTTTCCCCGCCTTTCCCTTTTTAAGGGGTACTAAAATCCGGAACAAAATTCCGTTTTTTTAAATTTCTTTGGCCCGGGGGTATGGCCCTTTAAATGGGAATTTTCCCTCCCCCTTATAAACGGTTTGGAGGTTGGACCCCCCAATTTAAAAATTTTTAAAATTTAGGGCAAAAAAACCCCCTGCCCCTTTGTTTTCCTTAGGGGCCTTTGTTTTTAAGTTTCCTAAACCCCCGGGTTTTAAAAAACTTTCCTAATTTTCCCCCCCCCCCAAACCAAAAAACCCAAATTTAGTTCCCTTTCTTTCCGGGGGGTTCCCCCTTCAAAGGGGGAAGGTCCTTTTCCCCCTTTTGATGTTTAAAAATTTTTTCCCCCAAATTAAAAAATTTTTTCCCCCTTTTTTAAAAAATTCCCCTTTTTCTTTTTTCCCCGGGGGAAAGACCCAAATTTTTTTTTTTCCCCTTTTTTTTTTTTAATAATGACACATCGATGTACCTCCCCCATAAAGGGGAGACCAAAAACGATTAAAAAGTCCTCAAAGTCATAAAAACCCCACAATCATCCTTCCCCCCCCCACCAGCCCCAGGAGCAAGTTGGCAAAGTGGGCGCACGGGAATTACCCATGGTTGCCCCCAGAGTGGGAAGAGGGGACCCTTTAAAAAAAAAAATAATTAAAGTTGGAAAGGAAAAAACGTAAAAAACCCCAAAACAAGTTATTGTGAGATTAAAAGAAGGCACTTCGTTTGATAGAAAAAATTTTAACGTTTTTCAAACCTGTCTCATGGGGGGTCAAAATAAAAGTGCCTCCACGTCAATGCTCACGGGGGCATTTTCCCCTCAAATTGATGCCCCAAATCTGTGCGCAAATCCATCGACGCGTACAAAAGGGTAGGAGGGGACAAACGGACGGGGGGATTTGGTCCAAAAGATCCCGTTTTGTGTCAGACAATCTATCCCGACACAAGGGGTCTGCACTGAAGGGGACTCACCCTTATGAATTTTTTGGCAACCCAGAAGGGTAGCTGTCGTGGTGTTTTACAAATATAAAAGTCATTTTCTTTTTATCGATCACTTCCCCCCTCTCCTATTGCCCTGTCCAAAATGGTTTTTTAACTTCGCAAAAAAATTTCGTGGGTCATTCTGTAGAACTATTTCCTCCCTTTTTAGGACCTTTAAGCACATCCCCCAATAATTATGATTCAAAAAACCCCAAAATTTTCCCCCCTTTGCCCAAGGCTTAAAATTATCAACGACTCAAAACCCCAAAAATTTTTTAAGGCTAGATGTTCCCCCTTGTATTTTATGTCTTATCTCCAACTATTTTACAAACTAATCTCTTAAATTGTTCCTGAATCCCTTTAATAAAATTGTAAATGTTTTTTATCAAAAATGATGGTTTTTTTTTTGCTTTTCACTTTGCATAATGAAACGGACCCTTCCCCTTCCCTGCATTTTCATCCAATAATGAATTATTATCTTATTTCAGTGAGTTCATTAGATCCGGGCCCCATTCCAAAACATTTTTCCCTCATCATGCTTTTAAAAATTTTTTTTCCATTTTAAGCCTCCCCCCCCAAATAAATGTAAGTTTTTTTACCCAAAAAAAAAAAGGGTACAAAGGGGGTACCTCGGTACAAAATAAGCCCTTATTCAGGACATGATTTAAAACCCCGAGAGGGGTTTCTTGCAGTTTTATAATATGGGAATGATTCACATTCTCCTTTTTTTGTTTTTGTGCCCCGGGGAAGGAGTCCCCCTCCAAAAAAGGAAAAGGGGGAAAAACCGCCCCTTTTCCCCCCCTTTTGGTAGTGTGAATCCCCCAAAAGTCAGAGGATGCCAAGAGGTCCCCCACTTGCACTTTGTGAAAATTCGATTTTCTACTTTTTTTAAAATTTTGCCTCCCTTTTCCTCCCCTTTGTCTGCCTTGGTACCGGTGTGGGGCCCCCGGGGGGGGTTGGATCCCCGGACCAAAACCGCAACGATGATCGTTTAACCCACCCCAGGGAATGGAATCTAAGTACCCCTTTTTTTTCCCCAAAAACCCGGCCCGGCAAAGGCGGGTTTTGGGATTTTCCCCCTTTGCGGGGGGTGAGGCACCAGGGGGTCCCCCCCCCTTGAACTGACTTTTGCTTGCGTGGGGGGGGGCCCGAGGTGAGCGAGGTACAAAGCTTTTATCCGGGAATCGGGAAATTTGGTGCCAAGGCAAGAAGGTCAGGGCAGGGGAAAGGGGTTTCGGTTTCGGGACAGGCAAAAGGGTCAGGGCAGGCGGCAGAGGTTCGGAGTCGGGAAACGACAAGGGGGTCTGGTCCCAAGTTTGGCGAGAACCATTTAAAAAAACGCTTAGCTAAGGCCAAAAGGCAAAAATCCAGCAGGGAAGTGACGGGGTGAGGGCAAAACCCCTTAATAGGGACACCCGCCCGGCAATTACCAATTACCGGGGGCCCCTAATTCCCCATTAAAGTAGGGAACCCGCGCTAGGGGGGCCGCATACGCGCATTCCTGGCCCGGCCGGGGGGGACAAAGGGGCCGGGAGGGGACGAGGCCGGGGGGGAGTTGGGTGGGACGGGTGGCGCCCCACCAAAGGCGGGTTTTTCCCCGGGCCGGGGACCCCGTCCCCACCGGGGGGACCCGCTGGGGGGAACGCGGGGGCGACCGCGGTCCGAACCACGAACCGGGGTGAAACCCCCTTACAGTCCCCCCCCCCCTTTTTAGGCCCCCCACCTTTTTAGGCCGCAAAAATTTGAGGGGGGGTCCCGATTCAGGAATAATTGGCTCCCCAGGTCCCCTCACCAACCCCTCCAACACGAAAAACGTCTCCCTCTACCGTTTTTCATATCAAAATGCCCTTTACCTCGAAATGTCAATGGATTCGGCTATGGGGGAAAAGGGGCGTCACTTTCTTCCGAGAGAACCGGTTCAGCACCAGAGGCTTTAAGGAGGGGACAAAAGGAAATGCGTTGGGATCCGGGAAAGAGATGGGGCAAAAACATGCTTGTATTCACGGGGTTAACTCCCGAAAAACCCTTTTAAGGGCCCCGAGGAAGCAGGGCCCCAATTTTAAGATGGGGACCCAGCGCACATATCTTAAAAGAAGCCAAATTTGGTCCCCCCGGAAAAACGTAGGGGCAGGTCTTCTCCCTTTTTTTTCCGCCTTTGAGTTTTCATACGGGGGGGCCCAAAAGGTAGGAATGTCGCGTTTTCCTCCCCAAGACCCCCTTGATACCCAAAAATTCTTAACACGGGCAAATCAAGTTAGGAGGCAGGGGAAGGGGGTGCGGGGTGGGCCATAGATACAAAAAAAAAGGGGAGGACGGGGCTCCGTTCCCGATGGTTATATGCAAATTCGGCCCAAACGGGAGCAGCCGTTTCCAGTTGCCCTTCCCCGTCGGGACCAAATAAACCAAAGGTACCCTCCCCAAGGGGACCCTTCCCACCCCCCATTGCGGGGGGTGGTTAGGCCGATAAAAAGTCCAATTGGGATTTGCAGAGGGGGACAAAACGAACGCCAAAAAACGGAAACAAATTAAACCCCGGGGTTCGGAGACAATGTTTTTGAGGGCAGTCCATGAAGCCAAAGACACCCCCGAAAGAAAAGACTAGCCAATTTGGGCAACGCAGGCCAAAAGGGCAACAAAGGGGAAAATCTTTGAGAACCTCTGTCCCACCCAAAAGGGGACCGAATTCCCAAGGAACGGGACCTTGCGAACCCAATAGCTATGTGCGTAATTTCTAAACACAAGGTCAGAGGCCAGCGGCCCGTGGGTGGGTTTGTTTCCGAGCAAAAAACCCCACGGCAGGTGAACCCCCGGAC
This sequence comes from Phyllomedusa bahiana, assembly GCA_025379985.1. NCBI lineage: Eukaryota > Metazoa > Chordata > Amphibia > Anura > Hylidae > Phyllomedusa > Phyllomedusa bahiana. The sequence goes on from JAODAL010026104.1 coordinate 40,079, forward strand.
ATCCTTGGTAATCGGCCCCGGGGTAGGGGGCCGCGAATCAATGCATGGGACTTCAGGCCCCGGGATACCACCCCCAAGAGGCTATGCCCCCACTCCAGAACCTCCCCCTAGTGCCGCGGCCCGTACTTTTGCCCGTAGGATGTTTTTGGGAGACCGCGGGAGCCAGAAAAAACCAAACCCCGTTCGGGGAAATGATGTGTTGTGAACACGGGTTTTCCCCCGACCACGCCCGAGGGCAGAGAAGGGGGGCATCCCCCTTGATGTTTTCTTAGCAGGCCGGAAAAAGTATAAAAAACGTAAAACCGTGAGAAAAAAAAGGACCACCGGGCTTCGGGTTTAAAACGTTGGGCCTTTTTAAAGATACAAAAAATTCTTTGCCCCCTAAAGATGTTGATTTGGATGACGACCCCCTCCACAAATGTCGCCATCTCTGGGGAAATTTGAGGGCCAGATTTTCCCGGTCCGCAATGGTAGTTTCGCCCCACCCCGGGAAAAGGGGCCCCTTTAAGAAAAAACCCACATTGAAAAAACCTTCCCTTTTGGAGCTTCTTCCCAGGACCCGCCCTCCCCCTCGGAAAGGGGCTCCACCTCCAAGAAGACGGCATCTCGGAACAGGGGGACCAAGACAGGAGCTGGGGAGAAGGCCGCTTAGATCCAACCCCTTCTGGGCCTTTTCCCGGAGGCCACTCCGGGTTCGAAATTTTTTCCTTTAAGGGCCACGATAGAGCCCCCAAGGTGGAGAAGGGGGGAATTTAAATTGTCGGTAATAGTTCAGGCCCAGGAAGCGCTGTTCCAAAGACCGAGGGGGACGGGCCCACGCAGTACCCGGAGAGTTTTGTGGGGTCCCTTGCCTTCACCGGACTTGTACCGGGGAAAGGTGGCTGGGTCCGATGGTTTAAGCATTTCCCCAGTTTGGGCGTACAATGGGTGCTCCAGGAACTTTCAGAATCTGGGTTATGAGCCCGTGAGTCAAACAAGGAGAAAATCGGATGTCATTTTCCTAGAAAAACCTTTTTCCCACGGTTTTTTACCCAAGGAATCCCGAAACATAATGGGTTTTTGGGGGAAACACCCGCTGGACGTTTCAAAACCCAAAAGGGGCATCAAGAAAAATCAAAATGTCCATTCGGGTTTAAAAACCCCGTCTTCCACCATCCCCCCCCGAATTGGATGAGGGTTTTATGGGGGCTCCCGGGGGTCCAACTGGAAAACACTTTGACCTTAGACGGTAAAAAATTCGAGATAGGGGGGGGTTTAGGGGTTTTTTTCGGTGAACTTATTTAGACCCCTGTAGTTAAACAAAAAAGGAGGGAAATTTTTTAAAAGAAGAAAAACCCCTGTGGTGGGGGGAGGTTTTAAAATGAACCTTTCTGAGATTCTCCCCGATTAGGCTGACTGGCTGAGTTTGGAAAGGAAGGGTACCCCCCCCGGGGTGGAGGGTCCCTGGCAGGAGGTCAATGGGAAAATTTTAAGGGCCCGATATGGTGGCGTTTTCACCTCTTTCTCGGAGAAAACCCCCCCAAATCCTGGTACTCGGGGCCGGGCAGGCCGGAAAGGGTTTGACGAGCGGGGCGGAGAAGTGGTAGGCACCGGGCCCGTGGCACCTCAAAAAAACAGTTTTTCATTCCGGTCCCCCCGGGATTTTCCCCTGTCTTCCAATCGAGGTGGGGGGCGTGACTGCAGCCGGGGAAGCCCCAAAGATCGCCGAGGAAGCACGGGGACAGAACGTGGAACGTAAATCTTTCCTTACAGAGCCCCCACACGGAGTTCCCCAGAGGGTTTTATGTACTGGAGGGGGTCACGGAGGGGCTCCCCCCCTGAAACCCGGAAAATAAGCAGCGGCTTCCCCACCGGACAACAGGACGAACCGGGTTCCCCCCGAGGTAAGATGAAGTTCCCTGAGAAACCCCGAATCCAGGAAGGCAGAATCCGGGGAAAGAAGAAACCCGCCGATGCACCCCCACTGGCATACAAACGTGGGAGGAGGAAACGCACCCGGGAACCCTCCTACGGGGGGGCCTAGGGGGTGAGCGTTTCCCGGACGCTGGGGACTAGCGACAGCTCTGCGGAAATGGTCCCGGGCTGGCGCAGAGAGCATAGCTTCTCGGGTTTTTGGCGCGGTTCAGCTCCCCTTCCGTAACTGGGCCCGGTCCACTTCAGGGGGTTCCACCTCAGAGGGTTGAGGAGACAGTAATGGGGGGAGCTGAAAAACCGGGGCAAGAAACCGCCCCACGGGGGCGTGCAGTGTCTCTTTCCTGCGCAGCTCCTCCTGCCTCCATGAAAACCTTCATCAAAACGGGTGCTAATGAATTAGTTCACTCAGGGGGGACGGGGAGGGCTCTTGCCCAAAGCTCTTTTTAACCGGTGGACAGGCCTTTTTTAAAATGGCACCCGAGGGCGGCATCATTCCAAATGACCCGAACCAAGAGGGACTTTTTCCGATAGTCACCCACCGAGGATCCCTTGACGAAGGCCAAGAGGGCGGGTCCCCCAGGGAGCACGTGCCGGGGGCCTCGAAAACGGTGCGGAATTCCTGGAGGAAGGTCTGTAAGCCATCACAGGTCGTTCCTGTCCCAAAAGGGGTTTCCCCAACCAGGGCCTTCCCCAATATGGCTCACCACAAAAGGCCCCCTTAGACCCTCCGAAGGAAATGATCCGCCATCATTTTTATTGCTAGACACTGGGTAATGAAAACCCCGGCAGAGTTGGGATCCCCGGCAAAGCTGATGGGTAAGGGGAGCCGACTTGGGGCCCAGGTAGCCAATGGAACGGCCGCGTAGACGGAGCACCGACGGGGCCGCAGGTGGAGCTGTTCCTGGGGGCAAGGGGGTGACCTCATCGGGGAGCGGCCCAACTGCGTGCCTGTTGTGCGATTTGCTCGACGCTTGGGGAACCATCTTCGTAAGATCCGCGGTGCTTGGGAGGGGGCACCTTTGGCCGGGATCCCCGGCTTGGGTCTAAAACGGCTGGGTAGTGGATCCCCGGCCACCGTTTTTAGTTTAAACCAGCCAGGGAACGGAATCAAGGCCCCCGGTTTTTCCCAGAGCCCCCGCAAGCGGGATGGGCTTGCTGCGGGGGAGGCAACCCGGCGTCCCCCCCGACGTGACTTCTTTTTTGGGGCCGAGGGGCAGCGGGTACAGAACGTAGTCCCCGGGGAAACGTGTCTGGGCGGCGAAGGTCAGGGAGCGGGGAATGGTTGTGTCGTGGGCAGGCAGGAATGGGGCAGGCGCAGAGGTTAGTCGGGAAAAAGTAGCAAGAGGGTTTGGGAACAGAGGGCAAGAACACACTTAGGGAACGCTTTAGCTAAGGCACGAGGGAACATAAACCACAGGGAATACGGGGGGTGCAAAATTATATAGGGACAGCCCCCGGAATTACCCAATTCCCCGGCGCACTGTCCCTTTAAATGTAGGGGGCGCCCCCGCAGCGCTAGGGGGCGCGCACGCGCACACCGCCGGGCAGGGGACGAGGACCGACGGGAGCAGGCCAGGTGAGTGGGGGGGACGGGTGGCGCCACGCCCGGCAGTGCGGTCCACGGGGCCCCCCCCCCGCCGGGACCTCCCGGGGGGAACCGGGTGCACCGCGGTCCAACCACGGGACCGCGCCAACCCTTACCCCGGGGGAACCCATTTTCCTCTTGTTCCTGTACTTTACGCGATCTAAACCCCCTTTTGGAATTTTTTCCTTTCTAAAGGGTCTGAAGATCTTTGTCGGAAGAAAAATTTTCCGACTCATCCCCCCGCCTTTTTCGGGGAAAAGAATACGCCTTTTCTCTCAAAATTGGGCTAGATTGCGTACAAATTGATTTTTTTTTCCGTTTTTTTTAACATTTTGGTAAATTTCTCAATATTTTTTTTGTAATTCTAGCTCTTTTTTATTAAATTCGTCCCCCCTTTTAAAAATTTTAATGCTTTTTCCTTTAATTTTAAATTTTTTTTCCCCAGTTTTTCAAAGATTTTTTGTTCCCTTCTAATATAAGTCAGAATCAAGTAGGAAAAGTCCCCCTGTTCCCCATTTGTAAAAGGCACCGACTTCTTGACCTTTCGCCGGTACAAGGGGTTTATCCTCAAACCTTGGGGGACTATGTTTTTTCTTAAAATAATTTTCCGGGGTTTTAAAGTTCCCCCTGTTTTGATATCGATTTAAGGCCTTTCAGTTCTTGAATAGGGTTTTTTAGTTGGGGTGTATTTTTATATTTACAGGAAAACTGTCTACCCGAGAATCCCCCCCTCTATCCATTAACCACATTGACTCGCAGACCCCACAAAAAACTCGCCATATCCAAGGGGGACTAGACAAAGATAAAATAACTGACCTCTGGCCCAAAACCCACAACAACAATTCGAAAAAACAGATGGCCTCGAAACCTATATATGGCAACAGCCATTTACGATAAAATCAGACAACTTATCCAAAATTTAAACAAAAGAAAATACAAAATTTTTCTACTTATTTTAAAAAAACTAATTTTTAAAAATATTATGCTAAAATATACCAAAATAAAATTTACATATATCTAATTACAAGCCCCCATACAACATGGACACCGTCCCGAAAACGACCCCCCAAACCCTGGGAAAACCCCAACCAAAATTTATATAAAAAACTACTATGGGTTACTAAAACCCCAAAGTGTCAACAAAAAATAAAATTTAATACCTAAAAACCTATACAAAAATCTCCCAAAATATGATCACTCCCAAAGGCCCCAGTAAATACCTCAAAGCAATTGTCAGGAAAAATTTGTCCCATCTATGTCCTACGCTTTTCCCCCCCTGCTAAATTGAATAGGGTTCATCAGGATTATCATGGACAAAACAACCTTTTTAAAAAATTTAAATTCGTTCAATATTCTTTTTATACTTTAAGGTACTTAGTTTATTATTATTATATTATTTTTAATTTTTTTTGAGCGCCCTTTTTTCCAAGCGCTGAACATTCAGGTTTTTCATACATAACATGGGTCAAAAAATAAAAGGTAACAAATTAGTAACTAAAAACTGGTACAGAAGGGAGAGAGGTCCCTCCATGAGGCATACACTCAAAAGGAAGGGGGGGAAGAACAGAAGGGGGGGGCAGACATTTTGTGGGCCGGTGTACGGGTGGGGGGTTTTATTGTTTTAAGCAATCCGAAAAAGGGGTTTTCAGTTGCTTTTGAGGCAGGTGGATGGGGAGAGCTGATTTTTGGGATATGAGTTTCTAGGGGGAAGCAGGGGAAATCTTGGAGACGGTTATTAGATTTTGACAGGGGGAAGCAGAGGAAAGGCCCATGGGGACCGAGATTGCGTGGGGGGAGATATCGGGAGATTAAGGCAGATATTATGGAGGGAAGGCAGGAACCTTGTAGGTCAATTTTACTACTTGAACTGGTTTCCGGGGCAATGGGAAGCCTAAAGGGGTTTGGGAAAGGGGGCACGAGAGGAGTTGGGGAGAGGGTGAATCAAGGGGCACAATTTAAAGGGATGGATTGGAGGGGAGCGGGGTCAGCTGGAGGCCACGAGAATAAAGTTGCAATAGCAGGCTGAGGGGAAACAGGGCATCACCACATTTTTGTCTTTCGAAGTTAAGGAATGAGCGGATACGGGAGATATTTTTCAGGTGGGGCGGCAGGCGGGGGGGGTTTTGGGGATGTGCGTTGAAGACAGTTTGGATCAAGGTTTCCAAGGGCAGGGGTTTTGGGGAGCTGGTGAGAGAGTGTACCCCATTGACTTGAAAAGAGATCAGGTGGACGGTTTGGATAGGACGTGGAAAGAATGAATCATTTTTCTCCACTTTAGCTTAAAGAGACAGGAGAAGAAGGGGGGATATACAAAAACAGCAGGGACCCGGGGAGAGTAAAAGGGGGTAATACTCCGGAATGTTGATTTGGGTTTTTCTCGAACAGATGATTGAAGCCAGGGATGCTATTATTACCAGACCAAGAGTGTAGATAGAAAAATTTGGGGCCCAGGACAGACCCGGGGGGACCCCAACGGAGATGGGCAAGGGGAGGAGGTGACGAGAATGATAAACTAAAGCCATCGTGAGGACGAGGAGATCCAGGAAAACCCAAGTCCGGATCCCGAGGGGGAAGGTTTTCTAGAGGATGAGTGGTCGCATGTAAAAGGGCGGGGGACAGGTCTAGGGGAGAAGCAAATATGGCGTGAGCTTTGGCTTTTTGCTGGGTGTTGGTGACTTTGTTAGGGGGTTTTTTCTGAAAGTGGTTGGTCAAAAACCAGATTGCAGGGGGTCAAGGAAGATTTTTGGGGGATAGTTAGGGGACATTTGAAGTTTGGACGCTCTCAAGGCTTAGAGGCGAAGGGGAACAGTGAGATGGGGCGTATTTTGGACGACAAAGGGGGGTCAAAGGGGGTTTTTCTTAAAGGGGTTTGTGATGCCGCATTTAAAGAGGAAGGAAAGACCAAAGAGGTTAATGATATTTTAAGAGAGGGCGGGGGCGGGGATGAGGGAACACAAGGGTCAGGGAGAGTGAATGGCAGTGGGTCAAGATTACAGGAGTGAGGTTTTGGGTTTTTTGGGGGAAGAGAGAGCTTTTTTCTGAGTACAGTAGAGAAGGAAGTTTGGGGAAAATGAAAGCATTAGAGGTGGATAGGGACACTGCAGGAAAAAAACAGATGGGGGGGACGCAGGGTGAACTTTGCCGATTTAATTGATCTTTTTAGGGAAAGAGTGGCAAAGTATCCCAAAAGAGAATGGGGGAGGGGTGCTGTTGGGCAGAGGAAGCATTGAAGGTTTTTAACAGTTTCTGGGTTGTGAACAGGGAGGATATGAGGGGGTAATAATCCCGTTTGGCTGATGCAAAGCAATTTAAAATTTTTGCGTGATTTTTTTATAAGGGGGAAGCATGGTGGAGCGGGTTTTCTTCCCGCGGCGTTTCCCTCCTGGGAAACTCGCTTTAGCTTTTTTGGGGGGGAGTCGTTGGGCCCGGGGTTTTCTGTTGTTTTTTCGGGTTCTGTGTGTGTGAGAGGGGGGACACATCAAAGGGAGGGGATTTTGCTTTGTAAAAGTGGTGCTCGCTGGGGCAGCAAAAGGGGATTGGGGGAGAGGGGAGAAAGAGATTCAAGAGAGTCGGGGTTAGGTGTTGCAGGTTTCTACGGGGAGTAAAAATTTGGGGGGAGGGGCATGGGGTGGAATTGGGAAAGGGGGACAGATTGTGGGCAATGATAGGGGGGAGGTTGAATTTTAAAAAGGACAAGGGGGGGGTGAAGAAGGTCCGTGTGTGTCCGTCTTATGATGGGCCCCAAGGGAAATTGGGGGAGGGAAAAAAGGGAAAAGGGGAAAAACAGGAGTTTGTTAGTATGGAGGGGGGGGGGTCGATTGGGATGTTTTAAATCCCCATGATAATATTTGGGGATTCGTAAAAGAAAGGAAGGACCAGGAAGCGAAGTGGTCGAGGGAAGGGGGTGGCAGGGCCTGGGGGGGCAAAACAACAGCCCCTTGGAGGTTTGGAGGGGATTGATTTTATGGGGGTGCCCAAAGGAGGGGAGGGGGGAGGAAGGTATGGGAATGGGACAAAAGACAGTACGACAGAAAAGGCCACACCTCCGCCATGTTTACTTCCAGAGTGGGGGTTGTTGGGAAACTGAACCCACCGTAAAATGCAGCAGGGAAGTTGTGTCAGGGTGTCAGCCATTTTTCCCCTTATCCAAGGGGAAGGAAGGTTGCGGAGTAAGAGGGCATGGATGAAAAGGGGAAGCTTTTTTCCCACAGAACATCTTTCCCGAGCTCCAGACATGGGGGTAGGGAAAGCGGGGTTAGTGAATGGACTTTAAGTTTTTGGGGTTATAGAGTTTTTGGGTTCTTGGCCGAAGGGCAGTGAAAAAAAGGGGGGATGCGCGAGGGGGCCCGGTTTGGGAATATGTCCCCGCAACGAGGAGAAGCGGAGAGGGGTGAAGAAGGGGGGGTTTTGGGGTAAGCAAAAGGGTTTTTAGGTTTTGTAAGAGGTTTAAAAGCTGTAAAGAGGTGGGAGTAGAGGTCAGGTGTGAGGGGAAACAAAGGGGGAGATTGGGAACGTTCCCCGTGTAGGTGTGTGAGGGTAGGCAAGGAAATTTTAGGAATAGGGAGGAATGATGAAGTTGGGAAGAATGCTTTTGGGGGGGGGATGACTAAAGCAGCAAAATCAAAGTTATCTTAAGGTCATTCCGGTTTATTTCTGGCTTCAATTCTGGCATAAATTTTGAAAATCACCTTATGGAATAGCACTTTAAAGATATTGCTTATGGAATTGCAAAACGACCAGTCAACACTGACCTAAAATTGCACTTTATAAGTCAACACTTAAATCAGATACCAGGTGTAAACAAGAATGGGAGGGTGGGGGAAGTTTCTGAGCAGAAGGAGATTTCAAGTGAAGAAAATGGCATGGAGGGCCTCTGGCACAGTAGGGGGAACAGAAAAATTATTATAGTACAAATTCTTCCATTCCATATAAACATACACAAACAAATGGGGACGCCGGGGCTGTATCCCACAAAATTCAGACGCAAGGAGGATGGGAGTGGTGGCTCACAGGGGGAAAACATACACAATACAAATGGAGATCGCCTGGGGGCTGTAGTCCCACAAAAATTCGACAGCAAGTGGAGATGGGAGGGGTGGCTCACAGGAAAACATAACAAAAAAAATGGAGGTCGCCTGGGGGCTGTAGTCCCCCCAAAAATTCAACAGCAAGTGGGGGATGGATGGTGGCTCACGGGGGGAAACATACACAATACAAATGGAGGATCGCTGGGGCGTAGTCCCACAAACATTCAGACAGCATCATATTTAAAATAAAAACAATAAGTAGGGATAACCAAATTAAGCCCAAAATGGGGGGTGTCTCATCAAAAAATCTAGAGTTTATTTTTTGATAAATATTTTTTATACCCCTGCTATATTTCATACTCACAAACCCGTTACATATCTCCGCCAAAGTTCGATATCAGATAAAACAATACAAAAATTTTTAAATTATCCATTTACAGGCAATATCCTAATTTTCCTTGGTGCAGCAAAAATTTCTTCAAAATCAAAGCGGCAATTAAGGGATATAAAATTTCCCGGGATATTTTACAATTAAAAATAATGCTACCATGGTAATGTGACCAATTTGTACCCAACGGGGAATATCTTGTAAATGTTAGATGATATTTTTTGTCTTAAAGTATGTATTCACAGACCCACTCAATGTCGCGTCCCCGTATTCGATGTTCTAAAACAAACAAATAGAGTATTTCAATCACTATTTTACCCAAAAATATAATTTATCCCCAAAAACAATTAAAAACTAACCATTTCATACCTAGGGGCAGATATGGAACGGTTCCCCCGGGTTTTTTTGATAGAACAAATTACCCCATTCCTCTGGTGCAAGGGTTACCATAAGGGAAGCCCAAATTCACAGTGGGGGGGGTTTTTTTATATACGATCACAAGTTCATTCAAGTGACCCAATTTGGTTAGTTACCAACTGCAAACAATCATTTCCTTGTCGTTAGTAACTCCCCCGTTTTTAAAACCCCTTTAACTTCGGTTCGCCCCCCAAAAATATTATTCAACCGCGTGTTACACGGGGAAAGGGACCCCAAACCCCAAGGCTTCCGTACATCCCAAAAACATCCCGCCGGCGCTGATGAAAATCCGGGAATACGCAGGATGTTCACTTTCCCCCCGAGCCCGGGGCCAAACCCCCGATCGCCAAACAAAGGGAAAAAACCCTATATCCACTGGGTTTTCCAAGCAGGCCCAAAGGGACAGTCCCCGGGGCCAACTCCACTACTTCACAACAAAACACCAGGTTCCTATTCAAATATCATGGGCCTTTAATTGTTTTACCCATAGCCAGCCCAAACAACGAATTTGGGGTATATACATTTGATGCCATATAATAAAAATTTGATATAGTATAAAAAAACAATCAAAAAGACAAACCTACCCCAAAATTTGGGGCAAAAAACAAAAACAAAAAAACAAAAAAAAAAAAAACCAACATTTTAAATAAATGTTGCGAACGATAATGCTTTTTTAAGGCCCATTGGTACAATGTCTTAAATCTAAAAAACCATCTGGTCCCCCTTTGGAGGATTTTTGTTCATATTTCCCCCCCTTTATGTCCATTGGGACCCCCCCAACCGAAAATGATAGAGAGACCGATTCACCTCCTTTCTGACCAATGTGGGAAACCCCGATGTATCCCGCCATGCCCATCACCGATGTGCCCCAAAAATCCTCCCGAAACCTTAGACGTTTTTCCCAATTTTTTACCAAGGGACATTTGCACTGATACCCATCCCTTGGTCTTGAATTAGTAAAATCAATAATTTATAGAATCTCTTGGTTTTGGTTGAAACCCCTTACTCATGATGTCTTACAAGCCTTGCGCTCCCACACCGGGGAATGTGCCTGGTTTTACTCGTCAACCAGTTCGTTTTGGACGTGGGGAACATATAGACTTTAAAAACTAGGCGATTCTAAAGTTTTTCCTTTTCTAAAGTTTTGTGGTGAGGATCAAAAAGTTCTGCAAAAAAAAAGGTCCGCCTTAGATGGGCCAGAATCTTGAAAAGACCCTTTATCTCGCCTGCAGCCATGTCATATTCCTATGATTGTTTTTTAGTCATTTCCCCTCCTTTCTTCAAGAAAAACATTTCGTCTACCCCAAGGCATGTTTATATGCTTTCGCAAGTACATCCCCTGGGTACCCTCTATCCCTAAACCCCTTCCAAAAAGGTCCTCAAAAACCCCATTTTTCATAGTGTTGATAAATCTGGTGCATGTCTAGACTGTCCATTCTAACTTTACACCTTTAATAAATTGGGTTTCTTTATGCACTAATTTACCAAAACCTTTTCCAAATTTTTTTTTCCCATGGTATTGCTTTTTTAAACCCGGACTTTTTCCTGACCACACTCGAAGCCACACTTTTACCAAGGCCACCCTACTTTTGTTAGTCAAGAAACTGTCTAAAACACATTATAAATGGGGAGTAAAGCATGTATGTCATTATTTTTGGCACAAATTGCAACAGAATATTGGCGCAAGTGCCTTAATAAATGTGCCACAGTGTGCTCATCTAAAGGCATGAACAGTGCAACTGTTTGTATGTAATTAGATTATGCATTTCCACTTTAGATCACAATAGACCATATTGTATTAGTAGTTATTGCAAAAATTTATTTAATTAAAAAGGCTTCACTTTATTTCGCAGATGTAGATAATTGTTAACAAGATAACTAATTTGACTAATTTGCCATCTTGACTTCAGGAATACTACATTTCAAAGTTGTCAAACAAATAACATGTAATTCAAGGGGTTGTCTGGTATTTTTTTTTTTTTATAAATGTGGCTCAGTAAGTGTTTAAATGTGTATATATACTTTATTAATGTATTTTGTTGGCTTGTTGCATGTTTTAAACATATGTTTTTCATATAATGTGTATAGCCAGGGGCGTTGCTAGGGTCATAAAACATCTGGGGCTCGGGCCCTTTGTGTTTTTTCGGGGTAGGGCTGGGTGCACACGAACATTTTCTCGGCCTCATTGTGATATGCGGAAGTTTTTTTACAGAGAAATAAACTTATGTTCCTGTCACTAATTTTCTGCAACATCCCAACCTTGATCACGTCCCATCTCCTCAGCCAGTACTGCACAGTAATAAATCACCCAAAGACAAAATTTTACTTTTTCAAAAACTTTCTCACCCTTCATATGACGATAACCCTAAACATTCACCAAAAACTTTACACCTACACATGGTGCAAATCTACCAGAAAGTGATTGTTTACTAAAACCCTTACAAAACCAAGGACCCCAAATTATTCTTAAGGCTCAAATAATCCTGCCAGGACCATGACGAACGGGCAACCCCACATGTGGACTTCAGCTGTACAAAGGGTTGATTACTTATACCACCGCCATAACAGTGGACCATGTAGGTGGTGAAACTAGTTGTATGTAGGCTCTGCAGGAAAAATATAAAGTGATTGCACTGCAGGTACATTTGGTGAAATCAACGGGTGGGACGTACTTTTTGATAGCGTCGTTTACTTTCTCCTTTTTCTTTACTCCATCCGGTTCACACCTTCTTGTGATTGCTCCCCGGCCAAGACTCGTCCCCTGAGGATTTGGGACACAAATATCTTAGAATCCTTTCACATTTCCAGCAATTCCTTAATGTATAGGTATAGCAGTCCCCTCAAGTAGGTATTATAGGGGCATGGAAGCAGGTTATCATGGGGTCCACAGGCAGGTATATGGGGCCACAGGCAGGTTATTATTACGGGCACTGGGAGTATTATAGGTGCACAGGCAGGTTATTGGGGGCACAGGCAGGGATATGGGGGCCACAGGCAGGGATATAGGGGCACAGGGGAGGTAATCTATAGGGGCACTGGGAGGAGTATTATAGGGGCCTCAGGCAGGTATATAGGAAGCACTTTTTTTTTTTTTTTGGGGGAGGCAGCTTATAGGAGGGTCACAGGAAGGTAATATGGGGCCAAGGCAGGTTATGGGGGCAAAGGCAGTATATAGGGGGGGCACAGGGCAGTATAAATGGGGGCCACAGGAGGTATATAGTGGCCCACAGGCAGGTATATAGGTGCACTGAGGCATTATATGGGACACAAGGCAGTATATGGGGGCACTGAGGCAGTATATGGAGGGCCACAGGCAGTTTGATGGGGGCCAACAGCAGGTATTATAGGGGCACTGAGGCTGTATAATGGGGGCACTGAGGCAGTTTATATTTGGGGTACAGGCAATTTATGAGGGGCCACTGAGGCTGTATATAGGGGGCATGAGGCAGTATTAGGGGCCCACAGGCAGGTATATGGGGGGCACAAGTGCAGTATATGGGGGCCACAGGCAGGTATATAGGGGCACAGCAGTATATAGGGGCACAGGCCGTATTTGGGGGCCACAGGAGGGTATATAGAGGACAGGCACAGTATTATGGGGGCCACAGGCTGGTAACTATGGGGCACAGGCAGTATATGCGGGCCACAGGAGTATATGTGGGCCACCAGGCAGGGTATGGGGGCCACAGGCAGGCATAATAGGGGCCACAGGCCGCATATGGGGGCACAGGCTGGGGATTATATGGGGGCCACAGGCAGGGGGCATTTTATGGGGGACACAGGCAGGGATATGGGGGGGCCATCAGGCCAGGGATAAGGGGGCCACAGGCAGGGGCATATGGGGGCACAGGCAGAAGATCTGGGGGCCACAGCCAATCATTATGGGGGGCCACAGGCAGACATTTATCGGGGCACCAGGCAGCATATGGGGGCCACCAGGCAGGGATAATGGGGGCACCAGGCAGGCATTATAGGGGAAACAGACAAGGGCATTTGGGGGCCACAGGCAGGGATCTGGGGGCACAGGCAGGGCATTCTAGGGGCACAGGCCAGCATTATGGGGGCCACAGGAGGCATTATAGGGGGACACGGCAGTATCTGGTGGCTACCAGACAGGGATATGGGGGGCCCAGGCAGGGATATGGGGGCCACAGGCATGGGTTATGGGGGCCTTAGCATTTATGTTGGTACGGCAGGGATATGGGGGCCACAGGCAGGCATTATAGGGGCACAGGCAGTATATGGGGGCCACAGGCAGGGATATGGGGCCCACAGGCAGGGCTAATGGGGGCCACAGGCAGGCATTATAGGGGGCACAGGGCAGTTATATGAGGGCCAAAGGAAGTATATGGGGGCCACAGGCAGGTATATGGGGCCACAGACAGGTATATGGGGCCACAGGCAGTATATGGGGGCCACAGGCAGTATATGGGGGCACTGAGGCAGGTAAATGCATATAAAAATAACACAGTATACCTCACCTTAACTCCCCCGCGATGTGCGCTCCGTCCTCGTTCAGCCCGGCTCCTCCGGCTAGCTCTCGAGCGCAAGCCTATGACGGCTGTGCGCCCGAGGAGAGGCAGCGTCGTGATGACAATTTACGTCCATCGCGACGTGCTCTGCGCACGGGGCCGCGGCGGGTCCTCAGCGATGTGAGGGGACCCGGCGGATTGTGGTGTCGGGACCTGCGGGTCCGACAACTGTCTGCGAGCAGGAGCGGCTCGCTCTCTGCCTCCGCAGAAGCCCTCCGTGTGTGTGGGTCAGCGGACGCAAAATGCAGATGAAAGGGCCAGTCGGTGTCCAGGTCAGCGCGAGGGACAGGAGACTCAGGGCACAGGGGGTTTTATTCGGGGCCCGAGCCCCGAATAAAACAGCCTAGCGACGCCCCTGTGTATAGCTGAAAGTGATGACATCCCATTATACAGTATAGCAGAGCAGGATGGCCTGCTAACCAGTGCAAATGCATGCTAGTCAGGAGGCTGTTATTGTGTAGACACCTACAGCCTTTCCCAAACAAACATCACACTACTCTGTATAGTTTGATGTTTCAGGGTTCGGGTAGGGACTGTGGAAGAGCTAAGTTTGGATGCCCCTTGCTGCTGGCACTGTTGAAATAGGAAAACATGTGGAAAAAGGACAACCCAACCAGCAGCAGGACTGCTACCTCCTCCTTTGTGCAAGAAGGAACAGGAGGGTTCAAAGTAGAGCCTGCAAAATGAACCTCAGCAGGACACTAACATCATTGTCTGCTCAAACTGTTCAGAAAACAGATTCCATTTGAGGGTGGTTGAGGGTCTGACCGCCCACAAGGTCGTTTTGAGGTTACAGCCCAATTCACCGTGCAAGGACAATTCGGCGATGTGCAAGAGGAACACAAGAATTGGCAGGGATTGAGACATTTGGTTGCCTTGCTCTCATTGCATGAGTGGGGTTCAACACTGAGCAATTTTTTGTCAGGGACCATACAGGGTCTGAAGACGCTGTGGAGGAAACATGCCTGCTGCCAACATTCCAGCTTACTACAAAAAACATTACTTTGGCTCTGCACATTATAAAAATATATTCTGAAAAACAAAAAGCATAGGTGCCCACTGAAAAGCAATAATTATACGTCTAAATACAAATATAGTGGCACACTAAGACTAAGTAAAGCCTCAAGGTAATATGAAAATATTGGAAATGCAATTACTGCTAAGGAAAATATGAAAAACCTGGGAACTCTTAGTTCTCAGTATTTTGAGCAAAGATTGTATTAAGCTCACATACCAAAACGTCAAGAGGGATCCCAGAGGCAGGTGAGTTCCTCAATAAAATATGTTACCTCATAGGGCGTGTCAATACAGACTCGCACTTCAGGGTATTGGTAGGAACTAGCTAATTGAAATTATCTGCACTGGTTTAAAGAGGGCAGCTTGTGTGGCAGCAGCCAATGAGATCGCAATCTCAAATGATCTACAAACATTCTTTGGCTCTGCACATATAAATATATTCTGAAAAACACAAGCATAAGGTGACATGAAAAAGGCAAATATATAGTCTAATACAAATATCAGTGGCAAACTAAAGACTAAGTAAAGCCTTTAAGGGATATGGGGAATATTGGAAATGCAATTACTGCTAAGGAAATATGAAAAACCCCGGGATTTGTTTACAGTTTTGACCCAAAAATTGTATTAAGCTCACCTCCCAAAAAAAGTCAAGGGACCCAGAGAGGTGATCCCTACACAATTTGTTACCCCCTAGGCGTCAAACCAGACTGCAAATTTTCCCGGGTAGGTAGGAACTGCATTGAAAATTATCCCCGCACTGGTTTAAAAAAAGGCACTGTGTGAGCAAGCCAATGAGGATCGCCATCTCAAATAAATAAAAAAATTTGGGTTTCCCGACGCCTGGAGGGGAACAATTTTGTGTAGGGGACTCACCTGCTCTGGGGGTCCCCCTTTACGTTTTTGGGAGGGGGCTTAAAACAATCTTTTATCAAAAATGTAAAAAAAAGAGTCCAGGTTTTTTATTTTCCTTAAAAATATTTCCAATTTTCCATATACTTGAGGGTTTATTATTTTTTATGTCCAGATATTTGTATTAAAGTAATTTTTCCTTTTCAGTGTGCACCTATGCTTGTGTTTTTCAGAAATTTATTTTTTTATGTGCAGAGCCAAAGTTGTTTTGTATTCTTTGAGATTGGCAATTCATTGGCTTGTGCACAAGCTGCCTCTTTTAAAACCCTGCAATTTTTTCAATTGAGCCTACCAACCCTGAAGTTCAGTCTGGATTTTACCTAGTGAGGGGAAAAATTTTGTGTAGGGACTCACCCGCTTGGGATCCCCTTGACGTTTTTGGGGGGTGAGCTTAATACAATCTTGATCAAATACGTAAACTAAAAGTCCCAGGTTTTTCATATTTTTTCCTTTTGCATAATGCTTTCCAATATTTCCCTAACCTTGGGCTTTTTTAGTCTTTAGTGTGCCACTGATATTTGTATTTGACGTTATATTCCTTTTCGTGTGCACCTATGCTTGTGTTTTTAAATATATTTTATAGTGCAGAGCCAAAGTATGTTTTTTTTAGTTCATTTGAGATTGGCGATTCATTGGGTTGCGCACACAGCTGCCTCTTTTAAAAAAGTTGGGGGGAAAAATTTTAATTCTATTCTCCCTACCCCGAAGTTGAGTCGGTTTACGCCCGTGAGGTAACATTTTTAGTGAGGGACTCACCTGCTGGGGATCCCTTACGTTTTGGGAGGTGGCTTAATACAATTTTGATCAAATACGAAACTAAGATCCAAGGGGTTTTTTATTTTTCCTTGCGTTAAGGGATTTTTCCAATATTTCCAATTTTCCTTGGGCTTTACTTATCTTTAGTGTGCCCATATATTTGTATTAGACGAATATTGCCTTTTCAGTGTGCCCTATGGTGTTTTTCAATATATTTTTTGTCAGAGCCAAAAAAATGTTTTTTTGTTCATTTGAGATTGGCGATCTCATTTGGCTTTTGCACCAAATGCCTTTTTAAACCCGTGCGGGTAATTCAATTTTCTGTTCCCAACATACCCCGATTGCAGTCTGGGGTTGACGCCCCAGTGAGGGTAACATATTAGTTACCAAAAAGAAATAATGTATTAATTGGTCTTTTTGTTTTCTTAGTCAGAAATTGCAGTTCTTTTTCGGGGGTTTAATTTTGCCCCTAATCACATATTAATGTATTTGTATATTTGCGATGTTAATGCTTTGTAAGAACGTTGATGGTTTAAAAAAGTATTTTTTTTTATTCAGAGAAAACATTAACAAAGTATGTGGGGGTTTAAATGATGGTCAAATGATAAGATTTCTGTTCAGTTTTCTTTTTCGGAAAAAGTGCTGAGAGATTTGTTACAATTTTAAAAATGAAGGAAAATCATTTGGTCAAAATCATTTAAATTTTTTTGTACGTAATCCCTTTTTTTTTTTCCCGT